>BMAO01019060.1:0-30166 GCA_019973975.1 Trichonephila clavata
TAATGCATGTTTAGTGTGTCGAAGCTGAAAATCTTCACATCGGTGTAGTTTGAAGCTTAGATCAAGTGACCTCCATATCATTAGACCATGGTTTAAATTACGAATGTCACCACAATAACTTTGTGATTATGGTTACGAATTTGTGGCTGGCGGGTCGTGGGTTCGAATCTTGATGCGACTGTACACCCACCAACCACGTGGAGAGGGTTGATGAAGGTTTCATCATTTAAACTTAAAGTCCTCCCTTCGCTGTGGTTTGGTAGTTTGGAGAGAATACCAGCTGAGGTGTCGTGCTAGTCACTTGACCGAGGTCCAAAATGACAAGGACCGTCACCAATAACCGTCGTGTAGCTTTATAGGGCCACAAAATATAACTCACACATTCATCCAGTTATTTAAATAATCAACATTAGATGAAAGAAATATTTATTATTAATTAAAACAACTAATTTAAGCGAAAACTAACACAATAAATCTAATAAGTTATCTATTGAAGCTACTATGATTACATAAAAAAAGAAAGAATTACTTGCCATTTTTTTGGTGAATACATGAGAAGTTGCTCTATGTGTTGTGTCGGATCTTATTAACGATGGTCTATATATGGCTCGAAGTTAAAAAATCAATATTTCATGTGTCTGATCTTTCATTAGTTTTTTGTGTAATTAATAATCGAAATTTTATTGAAGTAAGGGAATCAGAAGGAAGGATTAAAAATTCATCTTCTCCACAAAGAACATGCCTAACCAATTATTAGCTTCCAGAAATACCATACGTAACATTCGTTAGCTTTCATTTTGTATTGTGTGATAATCACTCTATATTCCATTTCGTAAGCTTTCTGAGAAAAAAAATAGTGACAATTTATTAATAAAACTCCATTATTAGGCACATTAATGAACTAAAAGTACAATTTGTGATGGGAAAGGAACAAATTGAATACAGTCTACTTCTGTTTACCAGAAGTGTACGAATGAACGTACGTGTCTTTTCAATCCCCTAATAGAGAGAATCAAAAAAAAAATATTCCTTCCTAAGAGAAACAACTCTTTCCTTGTGTTCTATTATTCGAAACAACATTTGTTTGATATTTTTCTTGCTTTGTTTTCACCCAGAGAACTCTTCATTAATTAAGAACTTTAAAAAATGGTGGAGGAATAAATAAATGCAAACGGAGGGTGGGTGTGTATTCAAGAAGAAAATGTCAAATGATGTGTGTGTGCTCTGTTCTTCGCAATAAAGTTTCCGTTTGGATTGATTTATCCTTTCTGTAGTTCAAGGATGCTAATCCTCTTTTAGTTTTTCTTCATACTTCATGGCCACATCTTGAAAATTTTGAATTACTTACTAACCCAGAAAATCTGCTCATTAACTATTAGACGTAAAAGTGAAAATAAGGCTACTAAAATTTCATATCGGAGTGCTACATGCCAAGTTCTTGATTATGTGGCCAAGAGAGATGATAACATTACAATACGGTTACATGAATATTTTTATTGTATGGTAATGTGGCTGTCATGATGATAATGCACAATATACAGTTATTTTTTTTAAAACTTTTCCCGTAGTGACCCTATTAATTCCAAACGATTTTAATTCGATTTCTTGAAACACTGAACCATTTCATTGCAATCATTCTTCAAGGTGCTAATTCTACAAGGTACTACAAGGTCGTCTGTTATATTTTGTTCTTTTTTTTGAGTATGTATATTTCTATATCATTGGTAAGTACAGGATATTTTTTTTCAAAATAAATGAGAGCAGTGCTTTTTATTATTTCTGCCATTACGCAACTCCACTTTACTTCACTTTTAAATAATGCCATTTAAACGTTCCTTGTTCGATGAAATTCATTAAACGTACTCGCAGTTTTTGAAGTATTGGAAGTTCCCAGTAAATATTAATTTATAATCATTATTAATTTTTACATATAGTATACGAAATTTTCTTTACCACTAGATCGCGTTGTCGATCACGTTAAATTGTGAAGCTCAACGTCTCCGTTTGTTTTAGTTGGAGATCCACTAGTGTCTCGGTCATTAATTTCAATTAGGACGTCGAAATCTGTTGCTAATAGTGCGAGTTATATTTTACTACGAATTTCTGTATAATATTATAATTATGTAATACAATCACTAATATTATACATAATAATTATTATATTATTTTGATATTAATTATTGATTGATATTTTTTTATTTTCAATAATATTCTTTATTTAAAATATATTTCAATATATTTCAAAGCAGTTCTTTAAAATTATTTACCTGGCGATTTGTTGCAGTTAAGTCGCCATCTGGGATTCCGAATCACTTGACAACAAGTGCTGCTTGGCACGATTTAGCTCTCCAATATCAAATTTGTTCCAATATTTCGAACCATAGAAGAGGGAAAAATATTTTGTATCCTTTTCTTTAAACCAGAAATTTAAAAAAAAAATTTATTTAAAATTGTTGCGGGGATAAAACCGTTTATACGGTGAATGTAATAAAATGGAATGTGAAATTCACGATAGTTATGAGTTGATAGCATTCATATGCCATCTAAAATTATTGAAAGTATTACTGCAAATATTATAATACCACTTTTAATTTTCCTCATTTTTTTTGCCTGTTTAAAAATACGGTGAAAATCACTGAAAACTGAATCACGAAATTGAAAGGACTAAAATATTTTTTCGTGTTTAAAGAATTTTGTGTTAAAGGATGTTGCAAAAAAACATATATCAACAAAATTAAGTTTATTAGAGTTTATTTTATTTATATAAGTATTATTTATGTGTACATATAATAATAAAAACAATGAAACAAGTTGCTTCGCAAGATTTTAATGAATTTTAATGCAAATTTTTAATTTTTTTAAAAACAAAACATTTGTTGAGTTTTTTAAAAATAATTTAATATTTTTCTTAGAATTGTCTTTTTTAACTTAAAATTGTCAACAAATTGTTTGATATCGTTCTTTTTGTCAACTGTTTCCCCATTGATTATGTGCGTGTAAATAACCGCGTATATTTTTTATGACGTTCCTCATTTCGAAAGATGTAGGAACAGTAGTTGCATTATTCATTTCGTGTTCAGCAGTTATATGCATGAATGTAATATTTTCAGCTTTGAACAAATTTCAAAATGTCTTTGTCTGCTATAATTAGGTATGTACATCCATTATGATCATTTACTGCAATCAATCCTTCAGATAATACAATAAGATAGTCCAATCTGGCTGGTTTATTCCGTATTTTTATTTACTCCCAGAAGAAATTTTTTTTTGTGTTGAGCGGTTTTCTTTTCGTGTTAAAAAATCCATGTAAATATGTTGTAGTTTGTCGTGATCGTTTTTTTTTATTTCGTGTTAACCAATATTTCGTCTTAAGCGTTTACGCGTTATTCGTATTTCACTGCATTTGGTATCTTTTTTTTATCATTTTAACTAAACAAAAACAAACACATCGATTTAAAATTGTTGAGGGGATGCAACCTTATAAGTAAATGCATCAAAATGAATGTGAAATATGGCGTTTTCAATCATTATGAATCCGTAGCATACGTAGACGATCTAAAATTATTGAAGGTTTTACTGCAAACATAATACCGCTTTTAACTCCTTTAGAACCGGCGAAAGAAGAAAGAAGCATTTCCTCAGACCTATGCGTTCCAAGAGAATACGCACGCACGGGACCGGGTGCACTTCCCTGCTAAGCCTAAATTCATTTAAAAATTTATGTAAAATCTTAAATGCAATCAAATACGCTAAAATTTATATTTTACTATAATTGATAATATCTAAATGTAGAGTAAAAACATTTTCGCTGTATTTGAAAAAAAAAATTGCGAATTTTAAGCAAAATGCTTTAATTTTAATAAAAAAAGTACTCTTTTCGCAATGATGATCAAAATAAAATAGACGCAAAACTTAAAAATACTATGTGAAAATATCAAACGATAAATGTGGTGTGGTCTAACTGTTATAAATCTTTTAAATAACAGCTAATGTATAGTTTTTTTTATTTTTAATTAATCTTTATAATGCTTTTTGCTTTCTTAGCATCACTTTAGTATTATGATTTCTGTTCTTATGGGTGGAATTCTAAATGCGATAGCAATGAAAAAGAATAGTTTGTTCTTACTGAATTAAAAATGAGTCACATTAAGAAGAGACGTTCTTTTTTTTTTCGTTAAAAATGAGTCGTCGCCTTTTTTTTGTTGAAGATCTGCTTTTTAAATGTCTTTTGAGTATTAAAATTCTTGATGTAAATACGAACCACAAATGAAATAAATGCAGAAACTCCTATTATGAATGTCTATGTGATGCCCAATAAACAAATAAGCTTTCCATCTTTCTCCAACTTGTTACTGAAAATATAAACAGAAATCTAGAGCGCAATGAATTACGAACCTTTAAACGCCCGATTCTCTCGAAAAATCTAAATATGTGCAGTTGTTTATATTCATAAATATTTCGAAACTAATTTTAAATAATTTTGGAACCGAAAGCACATATTAAAGTTCAAAGTTTTGTGAAACATTATTCGGAAAAAATGGACTTTAACCGCCAACTAGTGCCTAGTAAAAATTAATATAAAAACGTTCCAAACTGATCACACCGGTGTGATCGTGGGCCTCAGAGAGGAGAAAGCTTAATCACATATGTGATACCATGGGCCTTGGAGGGAGAAACGCGTGATCACATATATGTGATCATGGTCTTGAACGGGTTCATTTGTCACATTTTCCTGTTTAAAAGTATAGAACCATTTCCACACAGAGTGAAATTTTGAAGTATATGAAGATTGTTTTCAAGAAATATAGTATACTAAAACATTACGAATGTTTTTTTAAGAATTAATACTAAAATAAATACTAATATTTAATTAACAATATTTTAAAGTTTTTTTTAATTTTACAAAAATTGCAATTATAAGTGACATTTTAACAATATTTTTCAAAAAGTTCAAAGCAATTAGAGAAAAAAAATTAAACTTATTTCAGTAAAAGTATTACTAAAACAATCAGAGGCATTTATCTATAAAATGTAACAAAAATTAAATGTTTTGTTAACATTTTAGACCTGATTGTGAGTGTGCAGTATAAGGAATGTGATATTCTTTGAGATCATTATTTAAATTATAGGTCATAAATCGACTATTCATACAATAAGAAATATTTAAGTACATCTTCTAAATAATATAAATATCAGTTTCAGAAAGTTTTATAGAAAGGTACATTTATAATATTTTGAAATATCAGACACAATTTGATAGATTTTTAACAAATTAAATAATCATTTCTGATAGATTGCAGACCCACTTCAAGTTTTTCTAATTTCATAAAATAAGCATTGTAACTTGGCCTCTACGTAGCACAGAAACAAAACAAACCATGTTTTATAAAGCAAAAAAAGTACATATTTTGAGAGAATTTGGTCATTTCAGCGTGTTCGGATATTTTATTAATTTTACGAAATGTAAAATGCCTCGTAACTGAACAAGTAATGCAAAAAAAAAAACAGTTTAAGTCAATTACTACTTAGGTCAACATAGACAAATTTCATTTTAATGACTTTTTACTAAATAATTACAATTGATACAAATGCATATATACATATGAAATAATCACAATATTAGGTGACAAATATAAAGCAATTTTTCTTGCAATCTTCCATCTTCCTCTCTATATATAGGGTTGTTCTATTAATTTTGTTTGTTACTTTTTATTCATTCATAAATCACATTCTCAGAAATTAGGCCATTCCGAGTAGGATTCGAACACATGAACTTTAAATTAAAAATCCAACGCGCAACCAATTGCATTACAGAGATACAGCGAACAATTTTCGCTTTTATATTTGGGGTTGGACTTTTATGTTTTTGTTTTCTTACTATTTATTCAAAAAAGAGTTGACCTAATTAATTAATATTTTAAAAAAAAACTGTTTTATAACATCAAGTGTATGTGTCATGCACTACAAGTTTAAAAAATGTATTTCAACTTGAATGGATAAATACAAATTATTTTATTAATGATTGAAAAAAATTGAACTCTCTCTCTCTATATATATAATATATATAAAGGCAGAATGTGAGAACTAATAGTGGGAATTAACAAAAAACATCTTGCTATCATACATTCAGCTTCCTTAATTATGTCATTGATTATTATATTAAACCAAATGGTTCATTTTCTGTCAATCGATCGGGGTTTCTGTGCACACAAAGTTTGGTAAGCGTATATGAGAACTGAGAAAAAAAGAAACAAAAAAGGATTGAGATCGTTATGGAGCCAGTGCTCATTAGGAAAAGTGGGAAACGTTCAATGTGTGAGTTGGGATTTTTCTGCGAGAGAGATGAAACACAGAAAAGTGTTTGTTATCGCGAAAATTGCTCTAAAATGAAATTTTCAATATCATGAATTCCTAATGAAAACTCCCGATTTTGTAAATATTAACCTTTTAACACACTCTTATTTTGAAAAATATTTTTTTTTAAATTTAAGATAACACACTTTACAGCCTTGACATGGCCAAAAAATAAAAGTACAACATGAATCCATTTTTTTTTATTGTGGAATCCAATCCTCATTGTAGATAAGTGGCAATATATTGTAATCTTGCACTTAGATCGATGCTTGCTGTCTTACCCAAGGCTTTGAACCATAATTTTTTTCGTTCCAGTTTTCATTCAAGTTAAACTAAAAAAAAAAAAAATATCGGTCCAGTTCTGGTTTTTATTCTGCCAAAAATAACGGTTTCCGGTTCGGATCCAAATGAATAATTTTTATTTTCTGTATATATTTTATATTCATTTTTAAATACCAAATTATTCTAAAATAAATATTTTTTCACCCAAATTATATACACCCTATCAACACGTATTTGAAACTACAGACTCGGCCTTCTTGCTAAGAAATAATTTAAGAATGTAAGTCTCACCTCCTCCTGTGCGTGCAAAAAGGGCTGATGCACGTTAAATATGTCAAAGCTCAAACGTCCTCCCATTGGTGTGATGCGGAAGTTAAAAAACGGAGTGCCAGGTGTCATCCTCGTCACTTTACCATGGCTCAAAATTACGAGGTCCGTCACCAAAAGCTTTCATGTAGCGGAATAGTGTGACATTATTATTCACTCACTCATCCCTAACCTTGTTAAATCATATCACGCATTTTAAATGCAAAACAATTTTTTTGGTTTATTAGTTTTATCATTCTTTTAAAAAAAACTATTAGGAAAAAGTCAGTATTGAAGCATTATTAAAACTTTAGGTACATGCACTGGATTTAATCTTAAAGTTTGTGTTTTTTTAAATGGGGCTGTGGATTGGTAATTACCATTGCAAACCTAGTACATTTTCCAGGAGCTGGTATCACTTTTTAGTGTTGCACCAGACAGATGGATACCATTTGCTACAATGTATTTTGACGCCGAGCTTCCTTCTCAGAGGGCGGCACCTTAGCTCAGATGATGCAAAATCATACTAGGAATTTTATTTTGCCGAGAGCATCCAAGCGAAAGAGGCACTTTAGTAATATTTTACATGCCGCATAATCAAAAGATATGATGGCTGTCGATTTTTTTTACATCATGAAAATCCGCCGACTTGAAACGGGGTCGAACCCACAAACTTGTGCGTACAAGTCCAGAGACTAACGAGCCACACAACCCAACCAGCCTTAAAAAGAAGTATTAAATAATAAGAATAAGGATTACTTGTAGAGTGGCAACGAACCGCCTGAGCATGAGGTCTAAAAAGCTTCACTGTAAAACTTTTTACGAGAAAAATGCTATTACTTATTTTTAATTTGTCTGTATTCTTTCTCTTTAAAATCCGAAACATTGATTCTTGTTTTTCTTTTTTTTTCTTGTACGTATTTTATTCAGTTTTATATATAAATCCATTCTTCTGCTTTTAAAATATCCACATTCATTGATAATGTTGCTGTCGCAAATATGAGAGAACTGAAGTGAATTGCATTTTCTACCGCAGTGCGTCTAGCAAATATTTGAGAAATCCTTTATAAGTATTCCTTAAATGAGTTGATACAACTGTTTTCCTTTGACTTGTTTTTAGCTTTTAGTTTGCTTTGAACCTCTTACAGCTGCTTTGTGGAAGAATTTAACTGATTAGGAACAAGGAAGGCCGAACAAAACAATTGTACTCTAGATTCTAGTTTAATATGTGAGCCAGAATTAATTTCCATTAAGGAATTTCCGAATATTGACACAATGCTTCAATCTGTTGCAACTGCGCGAAGTTGAGGCACTGAACAATGACCTAAAAATTGCTCGTGTAAGAAATGTGTACACGTAAAAAGTTGCTTGTTTCAAAAATAATATGCAATGCAATTCACAAAGTGTCATCACTGCAATTCTCGTTCTAATAGGCAATGAAAAGTAAAATAAATTCATTTCATAAATTTTAAATAAACATTCAATTATATATATATATTTTGAGAAAGTATACACAATGTTTTTATGAAGCAACAGTTTTCCTCCACAGAATGCATTTTTTTTAAATATTTAAACAAAACTATTTCTAAAACATGTTTTTTTTACCCTTTCAGCTTAACTCATGTTAGCAATATGAGGAACAATAAATTATATCATTAGCTTTTCCTTATTATTTATCAATTAATCTACCGTAATAGGGATAAGATGTACTTCTCGACAGGTTTTAGCTATTTGTGATCAATTAATTTATAAATCAACTTTGAAATTGTTTATTATGAACTTTAATGGTCTCTCATTAGTTATTTCATAGAATAACTAGATAAAATATGAAATTTTTTATTTATTATATACTTTAACTGACTTGTGTCAAGGCTTTTGATGAAATACTTAGTTACTCTTTGAAATAGCTGAATTATACACTTTAAAGGTAAGTATATATGTACACACAATTTTAATCAAAAATATGTTAAATGTGAATATAATTCTAATTTAATTCTAAGTTATGTGTTAAGTGTAGTGCCGCAGTTCTGGTCAAAACAGAAAGCAACTATGTATCAAAATTTACGTTTTAGAATTGGATGCTATATTTAATATTTTTCTCTGAAATGGAATTTAAAATGTGGCTGCATTATAGCAAAGTAAATATAATAGAGTTATCAAAAATATAACATGTTTTCTCTATTCAATTTTCGCATTTATTTCGTACCGTGTTTCGAAATATTCTTTATGTCCCACTTATTTGCATCTCGGCTCGAAAATATATAGGCGTAGTGAAATAGAAAAGCGTGGTGAGTTTGGAGAACCCCACGTTATATTGAAATCGTGACACCATCAACGAACGTATCGAATGATTCGTTTCTTGGAACTAGAAAATGTATTCCACATGTATGAGTTTGTATTGGATATTTTTTCTAGAATGAGGCTTTTCTTGGAAAGAAGGTGTGTGAGAGATGACATTCGTTCGTTGCAAAAAGAAAGTTCCCAGAATTGTTTGCATTCATCTCTTACTTGAAAAATGCGAATTTTTTTTCTTAACCCGGGAAAAGATGCCCACTCGATGCTAACGTTAATGGTTGTGTGGGGTCGCTCCATATTTTTTTTAAATAATTATTTTTATTGTACACTAAAAAAATTATTATTCAAGTGAATAATTTATTTAAAGGAAAATATGCTTATACCAACTTTTAAAGACTAATTTTTGTTTTGATAATTTGAGAAAAAATATCAATTAAACTGAATCAAGAAAGTTCAAATGTGCATGACTTTAATAAAGACACTTTTCACTAACATTACAGGAATGTTGTTCACAGGCAAAACTGTCATATTTTGTTCAATTTATTGCAGTTTTATTGTATTTAGATGATAGACAAATAGCATATTGAACTTTTTCCTGCTTGTGTCATTTGAAACGGTAAAGCGTGTCTTGCGGTACACTTATAGCTTCATATTTTCCTTGGTGGAGTTCTTTAGGTAGAGCATTTGGAATTTTTCCTTTCAACTCAAACGTTTCATGTTCATCAGTTTTCTCAAATTTACTTTCTGTCATGATTAATATCCATTATTTCATCAGGTTCTTTCCTTTCTTGATCAGGTTCAATTCCTTCAATAGAGATTACAGATACCCATTTTTTATATATATTTTGCTTATTAACAATTATAAGCCGTACTAAGTTGTTCAAAGATGGAAAATGTAGTATGTTCAAAGAAACTATTTTGGAGCAATAGCGGTTGAGCGGGGAACTCAGATAAAACAAGTATCTTAAGATTGTAAGAAAACGTTTGCGAGGATTCTGTTAAAGTAATTAGGATAACAAATGGTTTTCCCAGAGTTAACGATTTCGTGGTGCTGGGGTGACTCTGTGTCCCACACAACCGTTCCCGGTTTATAATAATCGATAAATTGGTTCCTTATTAAAGTATTTAAAATTTTCCCGCGGCGTATTATGTTCACTGAAACTTAGCAAAATAATTTCTAATTTAAAATTATAAAATTCACTTTCACAGATGAATAGAAAAGGTATACATTATATGAATAGCATTGATTTGTCCTGTGTAACAGATAAAACACAAGAATAAAGGAATTTAGGCGAGTTCACAAACATAATTTCACAGCTAGAAAATTACAGGGTCATTCTATGGAAGTATAAAATTTCAATGCACTATAAATGAAGTACAATGTAAGATATTATGTCACCGGTAACCAAATTGTATAAAACTATTTTAAATTTCGTTAGAGACAGATACAAAAGTTATATGTGTTAACACTTAGTCACACGACCTACATCGAAACATTTCTTTATTTCCACACAAACGCGTGTTAAGCTATTAAGTCCATTGATAGTGACTGTAATACGATGTTCCAGCTCCGTGCAGGACTTTTACTTTTGCACGAACAACCCGTAATTTTAAATTGTTCATGCCATTATTAGATTTTCTTGTTGGAGGTTCTTTCAGAATCATTTTCGAATTAGATGTTGCATGGCAGTTGCGGATTCCATTCAATAAGACTAAAAGAGACTTCTCTACAGACACCACCATTTCGACGAACTAGTCACGTGATACGACTTCTATTGCTTACGTCACTTCCATCACGTTCGTAACACAAACTTTAAAAGTACATCTATATTATACGGTTTGCTGAGGTGATGCTTGTGCTGAACTGCTTCTGCTTCACAGCATCTAAAAAGCGCATACTTCTTTTTGAATCACCTGCACAAAAAAATGATATGCTAAAACCGAATCAAACCGTGAAGAGTATCATAACCGACTGCAAATTATGCATTTGAGCCAAAGATTAAAGGTTTAAATGGCCGGCATAAGACAAAGTGATTTTCCATCACAATGATGCTAGGGCACACACGTCATGACGCCAGTTAAGAAAATTCTTAAAAACACTCAAACGGATATCCTGCACTATCCACCATACTTTGATGAAAGCTGAATGATTTTCAACCTGATGAAGCGACCTATTGTCACCATTGTGGAGAAAGTATGCTTGTGAAAATACGTTTCTGTACGCTGCCTAAAAGCAGTATAGACAAGAATACGCAGCGAAGAAAATATGCAATAACGGGTAATATACAGATCTATGGTTTATAAATTACACATTACACACACGCGTATATAAAATGCATCAAATTGTCAGAACTTTTTGGAAAAAAATTGTACTTCAACTAAGTAAAATTCCTTTAACTCTGTTTAAGTATAACTGTATTTTTCAAAGCAGACTTTTACCCAAAAAGACTTGAAATAAGTTGTGTTATCTATTGCTTGCAAAATTTCCTGCAAACTTTCGCAATATTTCCTGCGTTACTGTTGCGTTACTACTTATGCCACCTGATCGACAGTAACATCGGATCAAGGTCCACGAAATTCATCGAAAGAGCTAGATTTTTACGCAAGTCGTAAGTCTTAGCTTTAAGCACTATGCAGGTGATATACGATTTTGCTCGGTCCCCCCCCCAATTTTGAAGAACACTCTGGGGCAGGTCAAGGACCTCCCACCTCTCTTCGCCTTCCATCAACCTCACAAGAGGATTTGCGGCTCCATGGCTATTTGGACTACCCCTTTGCCGCCATGGCACTATGCATTTACAAACATCCATGCCATGTCCGAGATTCAAACCCAGGCCTTATGGCACCGCAGTCTGCGACCATTATACTGGATGGGCGGCTAAATCATTTTATCGGTGAAAATGTGTTAACCGTTACTTTATATTTTTTATGTTGATTTATTTAAAAACAAATTTTAGTAGCCGAATAATGTATTTAAGATATTTTTTATTCGTGTATGAACCCGGGTTTGTGTGTGGATTTCTTGCTAACTTAGTTTCAAAAAACAAAACAGCTCTTTAAGAGTAATGCAATTTATTAACAAGAAACATTCCTTAAAATACAGCGTAAACTGCAATAAAACTAGCATAAAAGTTCTAGATGGTTCTCGCACATGCTGCACTCACGAAGGGAGAACACGACCGAGGAAATTCATTTGGTGTCAAGAATTTGTGTAATAGCAGTTCAACTGTCAATATAAGAGCACCGAATGGGCAGTCAACTCGGAAAAAATAAAAACAAACAAGTCAATAGCGTGACTCCAACCTCCACCGACCGCGTGGAATGCAGGTGCGCTATCACCCATGCCACTGAATCGCTGGGACTATTTAAAACTTAATTCGATAAAAGAAAAGCATGAATATCGAAGGCTATTTTCTCGAATTGACTGCCCATTCGGTGGTTTTACATTGAAGTTTAAACACCTTAAATGAGTACTAACGTTACGCAAAGTCTCGTTCTCAAATAAATAGCCGTAGCCATGCCCTCCCCTTGTCAGACAAAACTATCAGTGTCTAAAAATACAGGTATCCAACAATAAAAACAATCCGCAAGAAATCATGCAGTCGTAGACAGATACATCAAAAATAACACTTCAGCAAATGAGGTAGAATCATCTCAGTTTCAGGAAGCTTCTACTATATTTATACTCTGTGCAGCTATTTTCCACTGCTTTGTCGAACACTCCGCTTACTTTCTAGGTCATAAGGTCATAGGCTACTCCCAAAATTTCGAGAAGTTTCTGTATAGTCGTCAAAAATAATTCCAAATTGGCTGCGACACTAATATATCGCCAAAAAGTTCCCATTGAAGCACCATTATATTGTAAGTCACGGCATTATTTGCGATTAAAAATTTTAACTTAAATAAATAAAACAAAAAGTTACATTAATTTATTAAGACTGCAAATTTAAATTATTTATCCTATTTTAAGGTATAATGAAGCACTGATTACTAAACCTTTAAACAGTATGGCTAATTTTTCTTTTTTGTTGTTATTAAATTAAGTAATTAAAGGTAAATGAACTTACGTTCCAAAAATCTACTTTTAGAGAAAATGTTAGTATTTTTTTTTTTGCTGATGCATTTTGTTGTTTTGAAATCGATGTACTAATTTATGTGTTAATGTGCATGTGTGTACCATAGACATACTGACGCTCGATGTGCTAACAAAATAAATGTAAAGCTCATGCTCTGGAAACAAAAACGTAAGCAGTTTTAATGCAAATGAGTGCGAATGAACGTGTTGTGTAGTTTGTGAAATGAGAATTGCGGACACAGGCCTCAAGAAGATAATTAAGATCTACAATCCATTTTTTCTGAGATTATTGAGTAAAAGTTGCAAAAATATGCTTGAAGAAGAAAGTAAAATTTTCCTAATAACTTTAAAATCACGAATTCAAAAGGGTGCTAGATGTTATAATTAAGTATTCAAAATTTATTCTGCTTTATAGCAAAAGCCTTTCTGTTACTTACATTGAAATGGAAGTAAAAAACGAGTAAGTAGCCATTTATTTCTATTGCGATATAATTTTCTTCAATATCATACAATCAGTTCCTTAGAATCCTCCAGAGAATTCCTTTTTACTTGATCAACATAGAATAGTCTAAAAAAGAATGTGCATCTGAATTTCAATAAGCAAACCTTAATTATGAAAATGCTTAAAAAAGATTAAATTTTCTCTTCGTGATTTATTGTTTTTTTTAGGATTCTCCTTTCACACATCCCTGGGGGAATTTTCGTTTCTAATTCACGGATGCACATTTTATTCAGAAAACTTTTTAATGGCGAAAAGTGTGCTGAAAATTTGTAAAGAATTTCAATTACAGCAAAGCTTCCCAATGCCGTGCTATTGAAAGCAGCCGCATGAAAGAATTCATTTGATCGATTATTTCTGCCAACATCGATTACGACTTATGATGATGTGATTCGCAAATGTCATTTATTCCACGTTGCTAAATTTCTGTTAATGCGAAATTGCGGATTTCGATATTTGGAGAGAATCGAAGTTTTGAAACTGTTTCGAACTTAATGAATGCATAAAATAGTGTAAATAATTTATCTCTGAATGTGCAATATGTTATATTACTTTCTGTTGTATTTCTTTAGACTAAAATTGTAATATTCGCAAGCAACGTCGTTCCTTATATTATTATATCGATTCAATGGAAACTAAACTTGGCGAAATTTTGTCGATAAAGTCAAGTTGGTATTAGTTTTGGCGACTTAGTGGCTATGTTATTGACTTGGTGACCGATTTTGGTGAGTTGGTGACCCTATGGTTGCTTCTGGACATTACTGTAGAAATCTATTAATACCACGATCTATAACGTAAGGAGATCTTTGAGGAAATCTTCTATCAGCCTATAAATTAGGAGTCGCTTGCTAAAACTGAGTCAGTATTGTTTTAATCGTGAAGAATGGGCTAGATATCCAGCAGCTGTTTGCGAATTATCTTAATCATTACATATTTGTATTTTTAGACTTTGCGATAGTTGTGTCTGAGTGCTGTAGAATGTGTAAAGACTTCTAGTTTTTATTGTGAACATTTTCCTGCATTATCCTATATTTCAAAGATTGTTTTTCCACAATAAATTTCTATATGTCTTAAAGGACTGTTTTGCTCTTTGGACTAATAGCATAAAATCCTTGAACCCGATCTACGTAATTTTATTTTGAATTGCATCGAATTGTTTGGCATCTTTATTTAATATAAAAAAGAAGCTTAGTTTCATGCTTCAATGTATCCCCGGTTTGACTTAAAGAATGAATATTCCTGTTTTTTTTAATAGCACCTTTGAAAAACGAATTTTTTAAATACGTGGGTTTTTCTTCACACCTTACACTTTGAACCCCTCAGAATTTCTTTATACCTTAAATTTTAAGAGCGACATTGAGTCAAATTAATTTTATTCAATAATTAGTTTTAACACATCACTCATTAAGTCCCGGGCCTAACTAATAAAACAACTTTTCTGCAAAATTGACCTTTATTTTACCAAATACTTCCCTACAAGAGTGATAATACAGACCAGTGCTATTCTAATTTTTTAATACCTTTTTCATAGAACGATTTGTTTATGCTCTCAAATAGGCTTCTTAATAAGTAATCACTTCATTTATACCAAACCTCTTTCCCTGCAGTTTTCTTTTAAGATCTGCAAACAGTCAATAGTCACTGAGGGACAAATCTGGACTATATGGTGGGTGGGAAAGTAATTCGAAGTACAATTTGACCATCGTTTTCATGGACTTTTGTCACGGAGCATTGTCTTGGTGAAACAGTACTTTTGCATTTGAGGACATTTTTTCTTTATTTTTTCATTCAGTTGATCCAATAACACCATGTATATATATCCACTATTAATGTTTTGCCTTTCTCAAGGTAGTCAAAAAACGAAATCAAATGAGCATCTTAAAATACGGACGCCACAACCTTGCTAGCTGAAGTTTGAGTTTTGTTCGCTTTGGACGCCTTTCATTGGCTTCTTTCCACTCAGCTGACGATCTTTTTCATTCAGGCGTTTAGTAATGTACCCATATTTCATTCACCGTCATATATATACATAAAAAATCCTGTTTATTTTGCTTAAATAGCTCCAAACAACGCTCTGAATCGTCGATGTGTTGTTGTTTTTGATCAACAGTGAGAAAACGCGCGGCACCCACTTTGAACACAGCTTTCTCATTAACAAATGATCATGCAAAATGGCAAATGCACAGCCTTCTGATACCTTTAAATTCTCTGCTATCTCACGCAACTTCAATTTATGATCGGCTAAAATGATTTCATGCACTTTTTTGATGATTTCTGCAACAACTGCAGAATTTGAGTGACCTGAACGTTCAACGTCGTTTGTGTCTGTACGACCACATTTCAAGACAGTATACCATCTTTTAACTTTTGTTGGCAACGAAGCAGAGTCCGGATAACATTTATCAATTCATTGTTTTAGTTGAACAGTGTTTTTCCCCATCAGAAAGCAATGCTTGATTAGCACACAAAATTCTTTTTTATCCATGGTTTCCAAACAGTTGCCCCTGTTGCCACAAAAAACCACTAACTCTATAACTAAGCAAGATATTCTCTCGAAATTTTGACACGTGCCGTTTGAAAGTTAGTACTACTAGGTTAGGCTTAGAAAAGTTAGAAGATAGAGCCATCTATATGTTAGGCCCGGGACTTATTGAGTAATGTGTTATTAATTTAAATTTCTTTGTTTAATATTCAAATATTTTACATTGTAAACAATTAAAATTATGTTTAAAATTTAATTATTTAAATAGTTAATTTTAAGCAATGATTTTTTATTAATTAGAATTTAAAAAATCGTATTGACATCCAGAATAACCATGTACAAAACATTTAAGCTCGTTTAAGCGCTTTAAATTATGAGAAAACCTGTAAAGTTTTCACTCAAGACACCAAATTTTGTCACCAAAAATGACGCAAATGTAGCTGTATGTGCAGGTATTTAAATAATTAGTTTTAATCAAATAAAGTTTATTAATTACAATTAAATTATCGTATTGTCATCTAAAAAAATCGTGTATAGTAAATTTTATTTCGATTGAGTGATTTAAAATGTGAGAAAAAGCTGTTAAATTTTTCACTCAGTTTTTGTTACTATTTGAGTTGAAGAAAATCCATTAAAATTGAGGTTCGATGATATGGAGTTTGGGGTACTGATGCCAAAAGATAAAAGATTTGTTTGAATATATTCCACAATCCTTAAAATTAAAATTGCAAGGACCCTTATATTTTATGCAATTCAGTTTTGCTTTGAGTTGTCTAAAATTAGAATATTTCAAAAAAATAAGGTATAAATTTTAAAATGCTAATTGTGGATTCAAAACCATTAGGTGTATAATTATCCCACATTGAGGGAAGTTTTAAAAATATCAGGTTGTTATCAGTAATGATACATTAGCATTTATTAATGCCACAACTAAAAGATGGCGCCAGTCAACAGAATGCTTGTACGGTTTCTCTCCGGTGGAGGAACGAAAAGCACAAGAGAGTGAATCATTAAGTAACTAGATGCTGATATACATGTAAAGCATATAAGCGCAAATATTTTAATAGCAAGAAGAGTGTCTATGCTCAGGAAATAAAGTAATTAGTCAAATGATGAATCATTTGTGCTTGTTGAATGATTCCTTATTCATCGAGTCTGGTAACAGGTAAAATTTCGTGAGCAAATGAATGCATAGAGGAGGCGTATCTTATTGCAATCAATCGTGATATGCATACAGATAAATATTTTTATGACTCTACAAGCAGTATTTTCATTTAAAACAAACTGTATAAACGCTTTATATAAGCTGCCGCATTTAATTTTGTGTGATATCTGTCGATTGCGAAACAACAGGCGATCTTCAATGTTAAATTAAAGAAGTCAGTCTTAGACTCCAACAGCATGGCTAATCAGAAATATACACGTCATGAATATTTCTAAAAGGGGTAGGGCGATAATCAGGATCTCGAACTTATGGCCGTTGTTGTCGAGTCTCAATTTTAAGCCCTAGTAACATTGAAGACCTGTAGTGTAGAGAAGCTGAGGTAAGTTCAAACTGTTGACATTTACAATCCTGAGGTAGGAGTGGGTTGTGTTCTCATCACCTAGTTCAAATATATGAAGTACTTAAAAAAAGTATTCCCTATATAACAATATATTTCCCCTGAAAACCAAGGTAAACTTATTGAAGAAAACTTGAAAAACTGTTTCTACGCAATATGAAACTGAAAAATATGTGAGTGATATTTATAAAATGAAATAAAAATTTAATTTATCGTGTGCTCCTTGATGGCAACTTTTCTGTTTCATTGATTGACTTTAAATACAATTTATTGGTATTCATAGTTCTGCCTTTCTTACGCATCTGTTTAAATGAAACATAACAAATATTTTCAATATAAGCTGTTCAGTTGTAAACCATATTATTCATTGTTCTATATGATTTATAATTTTTCTTGATCTTTCACATTTTTTTAAAAAATATAATAAATGCTTAAATTTTATTTATTTTTGACGGCTTCGATCAGTTCTCCTTAGACTCTTAATTACTTTTTATCTTAACTAAATCCCTCGCTAAAATAAATTCTATGATCAACGTTTCATTAAACTAAATTACGAAAAAAACCAGCAGTTTTCATATGAGTGTTAGATTGTTTAGAGTCGTATTTTGAAGCTACTCGAGAATTATTCGTTTTTATTGAGCTAAATTTTAAGAAATTTTTGTTTAGCTTTTTTAAAATTTCAGCATTTTCAGCGGGTATAAAAACCTGTCTATAATTTTTCACAAATGCAAAAAAAAAAAAAAAAGTGCCAATTGTTGCTTATTTTCGCCAATAATGAAATGAGCTAAATTCATGTGACGTCATAGTAGCAAGATAACGATAATTACGTGTTTCTAGTCAAACAGTTGATGAATTCATGTGACGTCATAATCGGATGATAAAAGCAATTACGTGTTTCTAGACAAATAGTTTATACGCTTTACTGTTGCCGACTTTTGCATTTTGCAGATAGTTTCTTTTAAAAAAATTCATATTTATGAAAAACAAGTACTGAAAATAAATTAAGTCAATTCCTACTTAAATCAGCAAAAAAAATTATTTTAGTTAATTTTCATTAAATAGTTACAATTAATATAAATATGTATATACATATGACAAAATTGCAACATTAAGGGGTAATTAATTTTTATTAATTATCATTAAAGTTTCGTATTGTCATCCCAAAACAATCGTGTATATAAATTTCAGTTCAACTGCTCAGCTTTGAAACGCGAAAAATTTTTTTTTTAAGTTTTGACCCCAGTTGCTAAAATAGAAGCCAACGTGGCTGTATCTGTAATTCCTTAAATAAATAATTTCAGTCAATAAAGTTTAGTTAATTATAATTAAAATATCGTATTGTTATAGTAAACAATAGTGTATAGAAATTTCAGCTCAAATGAGCGCCTGAAAATGTGAGAAAAAAACTTTTCAAGTTTTGACCCTTGTCGCCAAAATGGTCGCTATGTCGCCCAAATTTATGCCAACGATGCTGTATTTGTAATTCTTTGAATAATTAGTTATAATCAATTAATTTTTATTAATTATAATTAAATTGCTATATTTTTATCCAAAATAAGTGTGCATATAAAAATTCAGCTCAATTGAGTGCATTTAAATGTGTTTTATTTATTTATTTTTTTTTACATTTATAACCGTGCACCAGCAACGTATAACAGGGGTAAAAACAAAAGAAGAAAGGATTACAACACAAACATCATGTTCTCGGATTCGAACCAGTCTGGCACGAGTCAGCTCACTGACACTATACGGATGGGCGGCAAATGTGTTTTATTAACGATTGAAAATTTGAACAAGATAAATATAGAGAGAGTGAGCTAATAGTATATATATAGGAAATGTATAAGAGAAAATGAACATTGGGAAACAAAATGCAGGCATGATACAAGATTTTTTAAGTTTGAAACACTTTTTTGTGCGTGTGTGTGAAGAATCAAAATTTGAATGTTTTGCCAATTACCAAATTTGAAAGTTCATCTAGATATTACTGTTAGAAAAACAAGTACGAATCTATAGTTAGTTTTGAAAGGGCTCACACACAATTCATGACGATTTATTTAATATAAACAAACACATGTTCCCTTAAAAACAGATATTAAAGTTATTGTACTTGTTCTATTTGTAAAATTTAGATATTTCAAATTTCTTAATTGAATAAAGATGCTAAAATGTTTTTAAAAAAATTTCCTAAAGATTTACGAAGTAAAAAAAAATATTTTACACATGTATTTTTAAATAAAATGTATTTCGTATACCTATGTACGTTATTATCGTTTTCAAGAGAAAGTTGTTTCAAAGAGCAAACGTTGGCAACAAAGAGGAGCATGAGCTGCTTAGCTGAAAACGCGTGATTGCTTTTATCATGTGACTATGACGTCATATGAGTTTTTTAACTGATTGGCTAAAAACGATTAGTTTTCATTATCATGTGACTATGCCGTCACATGAAACCCATTCAGTGGAAAATACGTGATGACAGTCATCAAGAATAGGAAGTTACACTATTTGGTAATTTATTTCGATTAGTGTAACTTTTGCTCAAGTTGCACCTTAACTATTTGAGTGCGGTGAAGCGCGAACACGATTCTCTTGTTTCGTACCGGAAATGCAGAAAAGTACTGTTGGTTGGTATAATTTTCGCATCAATTAAGGGTAGATGTATTCATATAAATCACTGTTTTACGCAGTAGGATACAAAAGTTCATGGACTGAGTCTATAACCTGAAAAATGTTTGCAATGGAGTGATTATGATAACGTTTCAGTGTTATTGCATCCTTTCCCTTTTCTAAAAGTGAATTGTCTCGAATCACGGTGTCGGTGGCTCGCCACAGAATCGTACTTTGTAGGTGGTTGGTTGCATTTAGTACCTGGTGATTGAAAGAAATGGCGTTTGTTGGCCATAGAATGAATATATCAGATTTTGTGTTCGCTTGAGAAGGAATGCTACGGAGACATACAAAATGTTAAAGTATGTACGCCGCAGTGATGCATTATCAGGGATGCAAGTTTTTGAGTGGCATCGACGTTTCAACGGACGCTCTGGACGTCGAGTGACTTCCCGCACCGCTGA
Organism: Trichonephila clavata; assembly: GCA_019973975.1. Classification (NCBI taxonomy): domain Eukaryota; kingdom Metazoa; phylum Arthropoda; class Arachnida; order Araneae; family Nephilidae; genus Trichonephila; species Trichonephila clavata. The sequence continues at coordinate 20,927 of BMAO01019060.1, forward strand.
AAACATTGAAAAGATTTCTTCGGCTGTACGTCAGAACAGGCATCAAACAATGACAGAGGGAAACGAAAAATCAACTATTTTGCCGCATCCTGATTTCTCCCCCTTTGACTTAAGCAGTTCCAGAAAATGCACGTCGCTTTCAGTGTCCTCGATTCCGATTTGCAGATGAAATTAAAACTCCATCGCAGGCTTAATCAAAGAACATGGCTAAAATTGGATTGTAGAAGTGTTTCCATGACCTTAAAAAGTGATGGTAAAAGTGTGTTGTTGTCCAATCTTCTTATTTCGAAGGAGGATGTGTTTCATCAATTTAATTGGTAACATTATTTAAATTATAGACTCAGTCCGGTAATTTTTGAATCCTACCTTGTATTAATTTATTTCAATTGTAGTTTTTAATATTAAGAAATAAAATGAAAAATAGTGGGAAGCAGTAGTGTCGTCGATTGAGATATGGTTGAAAAAATGAGCTAATGTAAAAGGATAGATAGCCTTTTTTTCTTTTATTTTATTTCAAAGCATCGTAAGATCTATACGAACACAACAGATAACTTTTACATCCGACAAAACATATCTCGATGAAAGACGAACTCTCACATTTTGGAAGAAAGTTGTTTTTATCATTTTTGCCAGAATGCGAAACACTTTTATAAACATTCGAAAAAAATGTCTGGGGAAAAATTAACTAGCCTTTACTTCATTTCGATCATCATTGACGCTAAGGAGGTTACCAAGCAAAAATTCCACAGGTAGACTAACAATAAGTCAATGGTTTCTTTAGGAAAATTACCTGAGCGACAGTATGAGGTATGTAGTAAAAAAAATGGAATTAAACGATCTAATTAATTTGCCCTGCATGGGTAAAAAAAGAATTAATGGAATTTGTGCAACAAAACATTTTTGTAATAACGATAATAAGGAATATTTTTTGGTCAAAATTACTTTTTACATAACATTTAGAGTTATTTAAAACCATTTGTGTATTATTTTAAGGGGGAAACTACGTATTTTTAACTCCGCACTTCTAGCATATATATATAAAAATTCTTCAGCACTCAAACGATTAATAGTACATGTAACACAATTAAAATTGTCTTACATGTATTTTTACTAAATAAATAATTTGAGCTTTTTTGTAATGAAATTACCGTATTTATTCGATTCTTAGCCCTACTTTTTTTCAAGCGTTAACGCTACTGAAAATCAGACGGAGCTTAAAATCGAAGGCGGAAAAACTCTTTCGATGTGGAAAATTGAAAACGATACCCGTGGTTAGAGAAATTACAGGTCCATATATGCATTTAAAAGATTTAATACTGGTAAATTAACTAACATAAATAGAATATTTTATTTATCGTTAATTTTTTTTAAAATTCTGTAAACACATCGCATATTAATAAACCATTTTACACTATTTTTTTAAACAAATGTTAAATGTCACACACAATGTTAAATCTCTATTTTTAAATAAATAAGTTATCGTTATTTTTGAATGTATTAAGAACGACGCAAAGTAATTAGAAACGAGTATTCTCTTTAAACTTGTGTTATGCATAAAGATGTCGCTGGGAGATGATGAAATTCGGGAGTTGATCAAATCCCTAAGGGATATGATCTATTAACAGAAGACGTTAAAATAAAAACTCTATGGGTCATTTCTCGGAAGAAAGTCAGTAATTTAATTAAATCTCTGAACGGTTTTAGGGGAAAGATAAAATGAACAAGTTAAGAGGACTCGCGCAGTTCTATTTTCGCTTGTTACCACTCCCCTTTAACTCCTTTCCACTATCCCTCCGACATCCATGCCGGCAAGTGCCCTAACATTATGCGAAAAAGAATGCGTGCATTTTCATAATTATTTTCTGTATTTTGATTACTTTTTAAATACTTACCTGGTCAAATTCGTATCTGAGGAACATTTTAATGAAATTTACATTCATTAAAAAAATATTTAAAGTCTTGATAAAAAAAAAATGCTTTAAAAAATATGGGCTAAAATATATATTTTTGTTTTGTTAATTATTTAGAATAAATAATTTGTATGTTAATGATCATTCTATTGCTTACTCTACACGTAATAAGGCATAATTTACTAAAAAAATCGCTTTTAAACTCTTTTAGCAACATAATGTTCTCTTTGCATTAAGCCCAGTAATTGGAGCTTATTGACTTTCTTCAGGGGAATGATTTAAACAGTTTTTATTTCTGTGAATTGATGATACCTCCCCTTAGGGTTTTGATCAAAATCCAAATTCCTGTGACAGAGATATAAACAAAAAAAGAATCAATCAATTTCTCACAATATTAACTATTTACTACCCCTAAACACGAGAAATGATCTGTCTGTAAGAACAGCGTTGCAATCAATTAGCAAACATAAATTCAACATAATTAAAAGCATTCGAAGATTAAAACTTTTGCCCCGTGATTTATTCTTCGGAATGATTCCTTCATATCTGGCGGAAAGTTTTCCAAGTTTATGACTCCATTTTATCGCGGCAACTTTTTGATCGCGCGAAGCGCTGAATGTGCAGAGAGAAATTCAATTAGAGTAAAGCTCCATGGCGTCGCGTCCCATTTGAAAACAGCCGTGTAGGAACTAATTAAATCGATTATTTCCTTTTATATCGATAAAGACTTCTTCCCGATGTGATTTAAAAATGTCATTATGACCCGTTGCTGGATTGCGAAGTTTCAGTGAATAGTGTGGATTTCGTCTTTGAGTTGTATTTTTTGTGTGTTAGGAAGTTGTTGGAACTAATCAATTTCAGGAGATTTACTGGGTCTGAATGAAAAGACGAGTCGATTTTACACTACAAATATTTTTTGTTTTCATTTTATGGTATAATTTGATGCTCTGTTTATGGTACTTCAAACAAATTAAATTAAAATTCATTTCGAACACGTGTATAATTGCAAGAACAATTTTTAGGGACACAATTATTCGGTGTAAGGGAAAGTTAGTTCTGTCATTTTCTTAATAAGAAAAAAAAAACTGTTACCCTTTATATTAAAAACTTAAAATAAAATAGAATTTATTTTGTTAATTACAACTGCCTACCAACGTTCTGGCAGCTTATCGTACTCCCTAAAAAAGAAGTCTCCTGTTTTCGAGACAAAATATTCTTGCAATGGCCATTTGGTGAACCTCATAATTTTTTATTTATTTCCATCAAGAAAGGTTCTCAGCGACCTGAATAGATGGTAACCAGATTGCACAACAGGAGGAGTACGTTGGCTAATTAAAAGTTTTCCAACCCAATTCTGAATTCTCCTTGCAATTTTTCATGTCTCGTGTAGTTTAGCTTTTTCTCGGTGAAGGATTACACCTTTTTTACTGGCCAAAATGAACGTTTATTGTGAATTTCTTAAATCAAAGCAAAGCATCCAGTTGCGAACAGTAACCGCTGGTTCATTTTCTTTCAGTAACTAATAGTGCATTATCCCCTTGCTGTCTTACCAGCAACACAGCATAACCGTCTTCTAAAGCGTGCTAGTTTTGGATGTGGATGGTGGTGTTTTCACAAAGTAAACATAGGTTTATTTTTCAAATCATGTGTTTGTACAGTGTCCACTTTTCCTCTTTAGTCACCAAGTGGTCAAAAAATGGTTCCCTTTTGTGACGAACAGGATTTGAAGAACATATTGAAAATCTGTACATTAATTTTCTTATTTAATTCGTGTGGTACCCATACAGACAGTTTAGTCACAAAACCAAGCATTTTAAGGTTATCGAAAGGAGTAGTCTGATTAAAGCTAAGTTTGTAGCACTCTTCTATTGAAGTTAACATGTAATTTATCCTACTCACACTGCGTAGCACTTCATCCCTGACATATAATGGTCTTGCTGATTTGAGTTCATCTTTAAAAGAAAATTCACCCAAGCAAAATTTCATAAGCCATTTTGGTATGTTCGATCTGCTACTGCTTCCTCATCAAACATGTTACACAAGTTTCTTTTCACCTCCATGACGTTTTTCCTCTTTTAGAGCTCAAACAATTTAAAATGTCTTAACCTTCCCTCATGTTTCCAGTTTTGCTAATTTAAAAAAAAAATGCTGACTAAAATAAGAAAAATATGTATAAATCATCAATAGTATACTAATCTAAATGTTTAAACCAGTTTCAGTCGGAACGGAATTCTTGCTAAGGATTTACAACACATAAAAGAGTACGTGTCCAAAAATACCTGAATTTTACTTTATACCCAATTTGTTTCCTTATAACACGGTTGGGGGTGGCCACGGTAGCTTAGCGGTCAAGGTATAGGATCGTGGCTGGATCGTGTCATGAGTTCGAGCCCTGTACCTCTAAAGACCCGCTGTGTAGGGAAGCGATGCACATAAAACCTGTCGAGAGCTCAAACGTTCTCCCGTTGGTGTGGTGCGGTGCCAGCTCAGGAGAGAGGGTGCCAGCTCAGGTGTCGTCCTCGTCACTTGACAAGAGTTCAAAATTACGAGGTCCGTCGCTAAAGCCCCCGTGTAGCTGAACAGTGCGACGTTAATATTCACTCACTCTTTCACTTATACCACGGTTGGGCAAATAGTGGTCCGCCGAGACAGCCAGAAAACCAGTTTTGGGTCCACATACGCATTTGTGAGCTATTTTTTTTGAACAATCAACAAGAGTAAATATTTATGCGTGTTGTTTGACATTCACTTGCAAGCTGTGATAATAATTTAAACACAAGCAATATCTCTCCTGATTTAAAAATATATGTATATATACAAAAGCATGATTGGGAACATTTGTAGCATTAAACTAATTCAAAAACTAAATGTACTTGCAGCTGTAGATGAGAGGAAGTTAGAACATTGTCAGTTGAATAAAACTGCCACTATATTATTTAATTTGTATTTATTGATTTTCATATGGAACAGTTTATAACTTCCTGAGGGCTAAAGTTAACTAATGAATGCAATCATTTTTAAAAGGTGAGGACCTTCGGTATCTTCCAATTCCATAGTGGAACCCTCGAGCCAAAATGATTGCTTACTCCTGTCCTACACAGTAATATATCCTGATGTGTGCAAAGTGGCCACGATAGGGGAATGGTCATGAACTAGTGGCACACGCTGTTTCTGTCGAGTTATGGTGCTACTGCAAATCCGCTTAGAAGAAGGAAATATTTAAATTTTATAGAAGTGCAAAATTTTAAAGTTTGTGTGGTGTGAAAGTTTGGAGGCAGGTGTCACCTTTACCCCTCGTCCGAAGTGTAAAATTACGAGGTCTGTCACCCATATCCCTCATGTTGTCTTAACATGTAGTAACAGCTACCGCACCACTTTTAAACTTCATGGATCACTAAATGTATTATTTTAAATTTGTACTTAAGGATTAAAAGATAAATATATAATAATAATAAAAAATTCATTTTGTTTAAGTGAAGATAACATAGTAATTAATAATTAAAAAAAGAAGAAATTTTTTTTAAATGTTACACACATTTTTAATGCAGTGTCCAAAATTTTCTACGGACCATCAACATTTTTTAATGCAACCCCAGATTGTAACCACTGGACTAGAACACATATAGCGTGCTTGTTGTGTACTAACGATTGCTTTAATAAAACTTAATATGAAACACATTTTAGCAAACTAAAGGATTATTTGAAAATCATTTTAAAACGTGTTTTGTAAAACTTTTTCCTTTTATTATATTATCACGTTCCTAATGAAACTTAAACATCGATTATCACGATTAAGAGTATCAGAGTTTCCTGAAATAGAAAATTGATGGTGATATATGCTTGACCCAGGAGCTTCGCGTGGGGCGCATAGTCACCCCAGGCTAACGAAATCTTTAATTCCAGGGAAAATATTTGTTACCAATGATCTCGGCAATATCCTCTTTTATGACAGTCTTCAGAGGAACTAAAATGTATTTGTGACACATATCTCTCCCTTTTTTTGAGATTGGCAAACATTTTTTCAATCTTAGGGTACTTGGGGTGACTGAGTTACCCGCAAGAACATTTTGGTTCCGAAATAATTTCTATAACAATGCTATATTTTCCCCCTGTGAACGACTAAGTGGTTTTGATTGCTATATTGTACGACTCATTATGGTTAAATATGTAAATAAATGGAATAAAAAAAAAGAAATGGGTATGTGTGATTTCTATTTGATGAAAGTGATTAAGCAAGAGAACATGTTGAAATAGCGCATGCTAATCATGATGGGGAAAGTAAATTTAAGAAAACGATGAACACATAAAATTTTGCGTTGAAAGGGAATTTTTTTTTTCCAAATGCTACTAAAGAACTTTAACAAGAAAGGTATGAAGCCACAAATGTGTATGACAAGACACCTTGCGCTCTGTCAAAAAGACACAAGCAAGAAAAAAGTTCAAAATCCTTTTTGCCGATCATAAGGGACAATAAAAATGTAATAACTTAAACAAAATATGACAGTATTGCCTGCAAATACCATTCCTGTAATATTAGCGAAAAGTGTATGCGCTATGTGTTCCTTATTAAATTCAAGCACATTTGAAACCTTTTAGTTCAGTTTGATTGGATTTTCTTTCTCAAATTATGAACAAAAAATTATTAAAAATTGGTAAATATACTTTCTTTTGATTAGATTATTTACTAGAATTACGATTCTTTATCTTGTACAATTAAAATAATTATACAAAAAATATTGGGATGACTGTCACCCTTTGCAACCACTAATGTTAGTATCAATTGCGCGCCTTCTCCCAAGTTTACTTGAAGTCTAGACTTAATATTAATGTGGCTCAAAAACGATTTGTGTGTCCTTATGTAGTCTAATCTTATGTTTCAGACATTGCCCATGACATAAGACCTTTCTGTGTAAGGAGTCTAAAGATAGCAAATAGTTAACTGTAAGGGTTATCTGGGCGCCAAATTTATATAAATGATAAGTCTTCTTGTAACGTGTGTTATACGAATAGACACTTGATGTAACTCACTTCCTGAAGGTGTAATTTATTTAACATTCGTTTGTAATAGATTCAAAACTGAAAAATACTGTATTTATTACTACTTTCTACATATTTTATGTGTTGCTGTAGAGAGTGACGTTAAAAAAAACCTACACACTTTCTGAAATAAATACTCGTATACATATTATGCTGTGTAAATATTTTATTTAAGTAAAAAGGAATTATATTATCTATTGTGTTCATTTTTTTTACTTTATTGTGTGCTCTATTTAACTGAAGATTTCACAAAAACGTAATATATATGTTGTCGAAAGTAGCAATTGTGCGTTGCTTTGAAATTCAGCTTTTATTATTTATGAATTGACGTCTTTTGTATTTTGAACAAAGGAATAAAACGTTTGCTTCCATTTAAATTTATTCATTTCCAGAAACAAAATAAAATTCCTTTTTTCCGGTTGGATTTTATCTGAATAAATAACATTTTCAAGACCATTAGAAAGATTTTCTACATTTATATCATTTGCGCACGTTTTAATAGCTTGAAAAATGTTTCTAGATAAAATCAGGTGAGTTTAAACCAGCGTTTCTCAAACTGTGGGGCGCGCATCCTAAGGGGGCGTGATAACTCAACGAAGGGGGCGTCGTAACAATAGACTGAATGAAAAGCCGTTTCCTAAAGATTATTTTTAAAATTAATTTACTGAAAGTAAAACAAAATATGTTCTGACAAAAAAAATACATATCTTACACTGATAAAATAAACTTAAAATGTATCAGTACTGCACAATGTATTTCATAATTAATTTAACACACAATACTATACTATAAGAACAAATTTAATAATAACCAGTATGTGGGTGGGGGCTTTCATTTATATAATTGTTGCAAACATTAACTCTCCCTTAACTTGATAATTTGTAGGTTTTTATAATACATCTGTTAACTGCCATTAAAAAGTTACACTATTCACTTCATAATGCCAGCCCCCATTTTCCACGTAGGCATGGGATGTATTGGGGGGAAGGAGGGTTAAGAGAGTAAAGGAGTACATAAGCAAATCTCCAGAAACATGTAAATCCTGCGCAAACAGTGCTAATGTCTTCTATTGCATTCTACAGTCTTCAGAATAATTTTATGGATAGCAGTGCTCAGAAAAGTTCGTATTTCAGAAAGACATATAGTTACGTCGAGGGCAATTACCTCTTTGGGTGAGAGAGACATTTACATACACCGGTGGCACAAAAGAGGTTGAAGTCGTTTTGTAGCTTTAGCATCAAGGTATTGTATAACTGATTTCAATTCATTGTTATTGTAAGGAAAGGGAGGGGGCGATGAAATTTGTGATTGAATATTAGGTCGCAAATATTGAAAGTTTGTGAGAAGCACTGTTTTAACCAGTTTTTTGTATTATAAGAATGATTCAGTTCTTACACCCCAAAAAGTAACATTTCACTGAACCTAATTGCTTTGTTTATTGCAAAATTTCTCATTTCTTCTTGTTTTTTTTTTAAAAGAACATTAGAACATTAATAACATAATACAATACCAATTCCGAATACATTTTTATATGAAAGTGTTAAGAAATGAAATTATATAGAAAAATATATTCAACGAAGAGTTTTACCAACAGAAAGAAGATATAGTCTAAATCGAATAGTTTCAAGAGCTTGAGAATATCAAATTTGCTCAATAAAATTTTAGAAAGGCAATTCCCATTTCAAAAAGACACGTGAAAAACAATCGACCGAATTATTTTACTTGCTCTATTGACATATGACACTAGGACTATGTTTTCTTAGTAAGGTTACTCTATAGGCGGGTTTAGCAAACAGTTTTCCAATTCCGCCAACTTAGACAAAATTTTTAAGCAACTAGAAATCGTTTAACCAAAAATATGCCAAGATAAAAGTCAAATGTGATAAAGATTCTTTCTCTGGATGAAAAAAAAGTAACTGACAGCAAATTCGTCATAGATCGATTTTATTATAGTTTTTTCTTGAATTCCTGAAGACGTATGTTTGGATTGCAATAATTCATCTCTAGATTGATGTAATGTTACTTAATTCGTTTACAAATTGTGCTTCAACTAATTATTAAATTAATTAAAAATGTTTTACTATGGTGACAGATTATTAAATACTACGATCATATACAAGTGTATCAATACAGCAGTTACAAACTTTCTGAACAGATAGGGTACACTTAGACGATGGAAAATCACTTAGGGAATGCATGGCCGGAAACATTTACATAACACAGCAGTAACGACGCAAGCAAGACAGGATAAGAATAAGAAAAGAAAGCATGTTTGTATTGTTCTTAGTAGGGC
>BMAO01019061.1:0-42611 GCA_019973975.1 Trichonephila clavata
TTCCGGACGCCGTGCTAGCATGACGTCCATTGAAAACGGAAGCTGGTCCGATAGGACAGATGCCTCGACATCGCCATCTATCACGGGCTTGGGTGCCCAATGCGACTCTCCGTCAAGGAATCTTTCGGCGACGATTACATCGTCGAACATTCTGATGTGTTCCGTGAAGCGATAAAAGCTAGGAACGTATATGCCGCCTGGGCTAGGAAACTGACACAGGCCAAACAACAGACCCGGATCTCCAGAACTTCCACCTTCAAGTTGGCAAGTCAGGTGAGATCGTGAATACCCTTCTTGTTAAACTCCAGGTGCCTCTGTTTAAAATACCAGCCAGCGAAAAAGAGCTGGATCGAATTATCCTTCGCGCCAAAGCGAAGGTCGTTTGAACCGGCAGCGGCAGCGAAGAACCAAGAGGAGAATCCGCTTCCGGCGGCCCCCTCTACCCCTCCACCTTCCCGCGCTCAGCGAGGAAAAAGCGGGAAAAGAGACGAGCGGATGAGCAAGGCTTCATCCCTCCCCCCCGCCAGCTTGTGCGAAAAAAGCGCACCACTTCTGCTCTCCCCTCCACCTCCACCTCGCAGTCTGGCGAAACGGAAGTTATTCAGAGCGCTCCCACCCCCTCCACCTCTACTGCCTCGGCAGCCGATGGAGAGGGAATGGAGACAAATGCTGATGATCCCCCCGCTGGGGACATCGTCGAAAATGCGCCGGTGCCTGAGAGGAAAGTGCGCGCTCCTCCTCCTTTTTTCGTTAACCCCAAGGGTGACTGGCGACAGCTCGTTGCAATCGGAAAGATGCACGCGCCCTCGTTCCAGTCACAAATGGCCGGTCGCTTCCTAAAAGTGACTGTCGCCGACGCGGACCAATACCGGGCATTGAACTCCTTTCTCACCGAAGCCGGTGTGGAGTTTAAGAGCTTCAATTTAAAGGAGGACAGGCCAGTCAAGGTCGTAATCCGTGGCCTCCCCTCAAATACGGAGCCTGAAGATATTCAGGCCGAGATTGAGGCGGAAGGCTTCAAGGTAGTAAAAATCTCTCAGATGAGGCATTTCAGGACAAAACAACCGATGCCCCTTTTTTACCTGCAGATCGAGAATGGCCCTAATGCCATAAAGATCTATGATTTTACGGAGCTCTTTGGTACCCGCATCGAGGTTAAGCCCTTCGATCGTGGGAACAAAGTTAACCAGTGCTGGCGGTGCCAAGGATGGTTTCACTCATCCGAGGTCTGCCACCTTCCTCCACGGTGTGTTCGTTGCGCAGGGCCTCACTCTGCGAAAGACTGCACCCTAGAGTATGACGCACCCATGAAGTGCGCTAATTGCTCCGGGCAACATGCAGCCAATTGGAGGCGCTGCCCAAAACACCCCGCCAACGCGAAAAACCGTAAGAACAAAAACAAAAACGCGAAGGCCAAGAGCACCCAGGTGCAGAAAAAACCTCAGGCACCGCGCCCGGATATTTCGAACGCGCGCCGTGTCAGCCCTAAACTGGACTTCTCAACAGTAGCCCAGAATAAAATACCACAGGAGCGTCCTAGCCCAACCACTAGTGCGCCCACCCGTACGCCGGCCCCTAGCAAGGATGCCACCATAAACGCCGGCCTTTTGAAAGACCTGCTGGTCCTCATTGAGGATACTCAATGCGTGGACAAACAGGTCTTTTGTAAAGCTTTCAAAAATTCTTTACCTGCGCTCCGCACGGCATCTGCGGACGTGGACATGACCTATATTATATTTGAAGCCTACTGCAGGCTTCGATCCCTCCCTGCCTAGCTTTCCCAGCGCACGTGCAGAATACGCTAAAAATTGGATTTTGGAACGCAAACTCTTTGCGTCACAAGATCAAGAAACCAGAGATTTTGTTCACGAGCAAAACCTTGATTTGTTTTTGGTTCAGGAAACCTGGCTCGAGCCAGGTATCAACCCCAGATCGCTAACTATCGTCTCTACAAAGACGATAGAGTTAGTATTTTTCACCTCAAGCCACAAGGCGGCACTGCTATCTATTGTAAGAATGAGATCGTCCACAACAGTGTCCCCCTTCCTAGCATGCAAGGAATGGACGCCACTGCTGTGCAAATTAAAGTCAATAACTTCCCTCCCATTAATGTAATTTCGGCATATGTCAGAGCGACAAATCGCCGACAATTTCCTTCGGAGGATTTTAAAAAAGTTTTCAACTCCGGCAGTAACTTGATCATCGCTGGTGATTTTAACGCAACTCACACGAGTTGGCACAATGCCAGGTCGAATAGATTTGGGCAGCAACTCTTCAATCTCTCTCGCAACCTTCGGGGTGCGAAAATTGCTGCCCCCTCTCCCGCACGCATGCTCCAACGCCGAGGCATGGCGGAACTATTATCGACCTGGCTGTGTTTAAACACATCCCTTTTAATTATAGTATCAGAGTCATTAACGGTCTCAGCTCTGATCACTATCCAGTTATTTTAGAATTTAATCTAAAACACCTCTCTCATTAAAAATCCAGAGCAATTAATCACTAATTGGAATAACTTTAAATTTGTTCTAAAAAATAAATCACTCCCCTCTCTCGACCTCACCAGCGAAGAAGATATTGAGTCGGCCATTGGTCAACTCAATCAAAATTTTTCCGAAGCTTTCGCTGAGGCTTCAAAACCAAAATTTAACAATCCTCCGAAGTTTCTCTCCCCAGAAATTAAATTCAAAATTCGTCAGCGTAACCGGCTGCGGAAAATTTGGCAAAGAAATAGGTGTCCCGAGTCTTATTCTGAATTCCGTAGCCTCAGTCGTGAGATTGCAAAGGACATCAAACACCACTCCCGCATGCAGTGGGAAAAACATATTGAGGCGCTCTCGCCGCTCGACAACACCCTTTGGAGGAAATCCTCCCAAATACGTAAGCCTTTTCAACCCATTCCTCCCCTAATGGGGTCACTGGGCAGTACAGCTATCGCCCCCATTGAAAAGGCGGAGGTGTTAGCAGATAGCTTGCAAACTCAATTCGAACCTAATCACGACGTTGGAAATGATGATTTCGTCCAACGCACACACACAGAGGTAGTGAACTTCCTCTCTTCCTACCAAGATCAGGAGATCGATAAAGCCACGCCATCGGAGGTATCACTCTTCATTAACAGGTTGAAGCTTAAAAAATCTCCAGGCCTTGATCAGATTTCAATCGTATGCTCAAGAATCTTCCCCTTAAGTTCCTCCTTTTCATTACCTTCCTTTGTAATTGTCTCCTTAAGCTGAATTATTTCCCCAACTCTTGGAAAACTGCCGTGGTCATCCCCATCCTGAAGGCAGATAAAGATGCTGACCTTCCTCAAAATTACCGTCCGATCTCACTCTTAAGCAGTCTGAGCAAAGTATACGAGTTCATACTTCTCCGACGCCTGAATCAACACTGCGCTGCTGCAAATTTACTGATACCCCAGCAGTGCGGTTTTAGACCCAATTGCTCGACAGTTCACCAACTGCTCAGAGTAACGGAGTTGATTCATAGCGGCTTCGGCAAGTTCGAGGCCACGGGTATACTTTTTCTGGACGTAGCCAAAGCCTTCGACAAAATTTGGCACGATGGCTTAATAATCAAGCTCATACGACTTGATTTTCCGGCTCCCCTGATCAAGGTCATCCATAACTTTCTCTCCGCGCGCTCATTCCGAGTGAGAGTCGAAAAAACGCTCTCCTCCCCTAGACCAATCAGGAGCGGTATACCGCAGGGGTCGTTGATCTCTCCGCTGCTCTTCAACCTGTACGTGAATGATATCCCGCAAGCTAATCTCGTCCATTTAGCAATGTATGCGGACGATACTGCCATTATATCACAAGATAAGAGATTCTCCGTGGTAATCTCTAATCTTCAGCATTACGTCTCTTTGCTTGAGCTCTGGCTCACGGACTGGAAAATTAAAGTCAACGCCTCCAAAAGTGCCTGCCTTATGTTCACGAGGCGAAATCAATTACCAGTGGGCCTAACCCCTGTCACCATTTTCGGCCAACCCGTCCCCTGGGTAAATGTCTACAGATACCTAGGGTTGTTTCTAGACGCAAAATTAATTTTTGCCCATCATATCGAACAAGCTCGCCGAAAGGCGAAGATTGTTCATAGTATGCTGTTTAAGCTGCTCTCTAGGAAGAGCAAACTAGCGATCAGGCACAAGGTTTTGCTCTTTAACTCAATCATCAGACCGATCATGTTCTACGGTTCCCCCATTTGGGGCTCCGCCGCCATGCATCATATTCGTAAGCTGCACACACTCTCTAACTCTTTTTTGAGACAGATAGTGGACGCTCCCTGGTATGTCAGGAATGAAGTCATTTACCGTGATTTAAAAGTGCAACCCACTCTTCCTTTTATTCAAAACATATCGAAACGTTTTTTCGAAAAAATACCTCAAGTTCCCAACGAACTTATTAGAAATCAGCCTGCTTATGATCCAGCAGTGCCCTCCTCGCTCAAAAGACCACGAGCTCTTCTAGACCAGCATTTCGTGAATTTCCCCTACGCCAAACGGCTCAGGGTGTAATTCACAAGTGGAGAAATGCAACTGGGAAAATTTTAACTCTTATTAACAAAATTTTTACTTTTCAAAAATTTTAATCTTAAATGCAAATACAAATATATTCTTGTCATCTTAAAATTATAACTCCCCTTTTTACCTGTATTAACTTTAGCGCCGTGTTGGGAGTCACGGCTTAATCATCTGTTGAAGCACGATTCGGCGCGGTCGAAAATCGAGGAGATGTCTCCTTCGATTTAATTTTGCGCTCGAATCGTCTTCAATTGCTTCCCCGGCCACCAGATGGTAGCACGGGTCTTTTCTCCTTTCACATCGTGTTTCTGTTTATTTTTACATTTTGTAAATGACTTCATTCCCCCATTATTCAACTCTTCCGTTGTCGCGAGCTGACATGGCGCCCGTTCGCGATACTCCATTTATTTCTTTCTCTTTTTAAATTTTACTCGGCAATTGAGCAAGTTGGTTCATATAAAAATAACTTCTTTTTATTTTTGTTCCCCCATAGTTTTTCTTTTCTCTGGTTCTCTCACAACGCATGTTGTTTGAAACCTTCGCTCCGGCCGTTCACTCCGAACGCGCCTTCTGTTTTTCCACGCCCACCGATAGGAGCGATTGGCAGTCTGCCAATCTCATCACTGGGAGGCTCAGCCCATCCAGTGAACCTATCGAATGGGCACTCGTTTCAAGGCGCGCGGGCTACGCCCGCTCGCCATCTTTAGCAGGCGTAATGCCACTGCCCATAAATTATTCTCTTAAACTTTATCTCTTCTTTCTTTTTTAATTTATGTAAAGCTATTTTAAGTCACTAAATCTATAAATTCTGATGTGGAGGTACACCCCCTAGGGGGTAGGAACTCCGTAACTCTACACGCCACTTGCCACATATAAGATAAACAAATGACAATGAAAGTATACTCAACATAGCAAATAAAAAAAAAACTATTTACAGGACTATTTACAAAAGGAAATGGTTGAAGGTGATGAAACCGTGGTTTAAATTGATCCCTAAACTAAGTATTGTTACCATAATAAGGAGCTAAGCGATCGTACTGAACTACTCTAGGCTTAGCATTCGTAGACTTACGGATTCGAACCACGACGTCGTTCAGTCTTTTTAGAACTGTATAAGGCCCTTCCCGGGATGTTTGAAACTTCGGAGAAAGTTCTTTACGTCGGTACGGGTTCCAGAACCAAATCTTGTCACCTTCGTTAAATGTATGTCCTGTAGCTCTTGCATCGTATCGGATCTTCATCTTGTCCGTCGCGATGTTAATGCGACCTCGGGCAAATTGATGAACGTCTTCTAACCGTGCCTGGAGATTCTCAACATAATCTTCAGGCGAAGAAGGCGCATCCGGTGGACGTCCGAATACGAGATCACAGGGGAGACGGAGTTCACGACCAAAGAGCATATTTGAGGGTGTAAAGTCGGTAGTTTCATGGACGGCACTTCTGTAAGCCAGCAAGAACAGCGATAGTTTCTGATCCCAGTCTTGTTGGTTCTTTGAAACAAGGTGAGAGAGACTATTCAGGATCGTTCGATTAAATCTTTCTACCATGCCCTCCGATTGTTGATGTAGAGGGGTTGTTCGTGTTTTATCGATTCCCAGGATTTTACAAAGTTCTTGGCAGACAGCAGAAATGAAATTTCTCCCCTGATCGGAATGGAGTTGAAGGGGTGTTCCGAACCTTGAAATCCAATTCTCCACTAACACTTCTGCAACAGTTGTCGCTTCCTGATCGGGAATCGGATATGCCTCAGGCCATTTCGCGAAATAATCCATGACAGATAAAATGTATCGGTTATTGTCTTTTGATCGTGGAAAAGGTCCCAAGATGTCGAACGCAATTCTTTCGAATGGTGCCCCTACATTGTATAGGTGTAGCTTTCCGCAACTACGTCTGTTCGGTCCCTTACGGGCTCCACAGGTATCGCAGGACTTGCAGCATTTTTCGACATCAGTTCTTACGTTATTCCAATAAAACTGCTCTCGAACTCTCTGCGTGATCTTCATAACTCCGAAATGGCCACTTGTGTACTATTGTGAAACTATTGTGTAATTCCTTTAGTACGTCAGGTATTCGTGATCGAGGGAGTACTAACTGCCACCTTGATGTTTTGCCATCTTCGGATTCCCATTTTCTATACAGGACGCCGTTTCGAATGTGAAGAGAATCCTAAAGAGCCCAATACCGTTTGATACCAGGACTTAAACTAGAGATGTCTTGCCAAGAGGGTCTTACACTAGACGACTCCATGCGTTCAATAATGGGTTTTAGGTCAGGATCCTTCATTTGTGCTTCGCGAACTTCTTCATCACTCCAAGGGTCTAAATGTGATGTAGCTGACGCAGTGATCTGGCGCACCGGCACCGTTTTCCCAGATTTCATCTCAGCTGTAGAGCAAAAGCGACAATTCCCTGAACAGGGTTTCCTGGACAAGGCGTCTGCATTTCCGTGCAAGGATCCTTTGCGGTGTCGGATGTCGAAGTCGTACTCCTGTGCTTTGGTTCTAGGTACGTTCCCAGCTCTTTGATCTTGGCGAGCTTGACAGTTCCGTTGAACATGTCCTTCGGCTCCGCACCTCCAGCACGTTACCTTCGTCTTTTGTGCGTTTCTATTATACTTGACATTCAGGGATAACAGAATATCACGCATTTCTTTCAGAGTATCCGCCATACCAGGATCTGAATTGGTTATTTCTGCTCCCCTCACCAGATATCTGTCCCTTCTTGAAGCTTGTTGGGCAGCCTCGTATTTCAGGGCGTACACTAGAGCTGATTTCAAGTCTTTTAACTCCGCCAATCCGAGAGCCTTCTGAATTTCAGGATCTTTCACGCCATCCATAAAGTATTGTAGAGCCAACGTGTCTCGTACGTCAGCTGGGCAATCGGCAAATGCAAAATGAGATAGCCGTTCTACATCTGTCGCCAAACCTTGGAGAGTCTCACTCTGTCTTTGTTGGCGTGATTTTAATTGCAGGCGACTAAAGTCCTTTAAACATTTTTCGCCGAAACGTAGCTCTAGGGCCTCTGTGAGCGCTTCAAAATTTAATTGTTGTTCCTCCGGGACTGTTCTTAAGACATCTGCAGCCTCCGCTCGCAAGGATGCAGCCAGTTGGCGAGCTTTGGTAACAGGATCCCAGCCATTTCCATTGGCTACAATTGAGAACTGGGTTTTGTATACCTGCCATGATGTCTTTCCATCATATGTGGAAATCTTGATAATTGGCTTGGCGATATTGGGTTGATCTTGGCTGATTTCTTGTTCCCGAATATTTTCTTTGGCGAAATTTGATTTTTCAGCAGATATATCAACCTTCGGAACTAGTTTGATATCCCGGGGCAAGACGCTAAGCGCTGCTTGGCGTGATCAAGATCACGCCAAACAGGAGTTGTTGCCGCTGGAACGGAATCCAAGATGGCGTCGTCCGTTTCTTAATCGGGATCGAAATGAATGGAGTAAAAAACAAGATGTGCGACGATAGTTTATTTTGCGAAAAAATAATGTGGATGAAAATCGAAAAAATAACTATTTGATTAATATAGAATATTACTTACTTTTCTGGGTGTGGAGAACAGTATCCGAAGTGATGAATACTAGGATTTTTTTTAAACAGGAATATGAGGGGTATTGTAACAGAGTACGCAAGGTGAGTAAATGTAAGCATGATAAATAAATTTGTGGGGATAGAGAGAGGAATGTTAAAAAAAAGAAATTGTTAAAAGTGCAGAAATAACATGTTTAAAGAACCCCCCCCCCTCCAAAAAAAACTGAGTAAGAAGGCGGAGAAATAAGGAAAGTGGCTGTTGTGAATTTTACGAAAGGTTATGAATTCGATTCCTCGACTCCCCCTCCCGAAACGATTTGCCAGTCAGCCCAATTAATATTTCTGACAAGATCAAGGAATTTTATGAAAGGGTCCTGTTTCAGTGCGAAACAAATTTTCCTAAACATGAACCAGGCGATGTATCCTTCAAATCTCCCTCGTCGGTTGTATTCTGGCAAGGAAGCTTTGAAGTGGCGCCAGGTAACTTCAATAGTGTTAGTATGTGCGCCGGTCTCAGAATCAACGAATTCGAGCGAATGGTTAACTGTAAGGTGATTATAACCTCTTTCGCTCAACCTTTCGTAAGATTTCCAGCAATCAGATATGACAGTTGTTCCTGGTTCGATCCATGATTCGATAAGCCCGAGAAGTGTTTCTGCCGTCCTGTCGTGAACTGCAACCAGGAAACAGCGTCCCGTCTCGCGTTCGACACCGCCAAAAACCCACTGTCCTTCAACGAAATGACCCCTATTATATTTTCTTTTCCCAATCTTGCTTTCATCGACTTCAACCGTTTTACCCCCCCCCCCCAAGCTTCTCTGTGTTAACAACAATGTAATCTATTAACACATCGGATGCATAGTTGCGCCAATCGGCAACAGCCTGCGAAAAAATTCCGAGTTCCTTATGAATCTGAGCGAACGAGGAACGTCTAAAAAATTCATACATCAGAAGAAGAATGGTGGAAATTGGCAATTTGCTGCCGGAGAAAAATGAATTGTACCGGATTGTTTTTTTATTGCGGCAGCGCGAATTTGCACCTGAAGAGCCGCAGTAAAAAACTCGACCATCAAATTTCAGTGATTTATCGTAAATAACTTTCATATCACGGCCACATTTATCACATTGAATGACGGTCGAAATCAGCGAAAGCTTACAGAGGAAAGAGAAAAGAAAATCCTGACTTTTTAAAAATAAAGTGGACCAAAAGTGTGAATTTGGAACACCTTTTGGTCCGAAGTAATTGAAAGAGCAGCCCTTATATTCCGTGAAAAAAAGGTCCTGGTACTCACCAATAACACTGTAAATATCCATTTTAGAAGAGTAGAATAGTAGGTGAAACACCGGAGTAGAACAGCAGGTGAAGAATGAATGCATTGAAAATGGTTTAATTTTAAAAGAATTCGAATTAAAAGCATGTGAAATTAAGAGGGTTACCGCGAGCAAAAAAAAAAAAAAAAAAAAAACAATAAGAATGAACTATTTTGAATTAAAATCGTCTGAAGTTAAGAAGATTTGCGCGCAATAGAAAATAAACCAATTAGCTTTTTAGAAGTAAAATCGTCTGAAATTAAGAGGAATAGCGCGGGAAAAAAAGAAACCAATTAGAATGAACTATAAGAAACGTCATCACCATGGAAACCACATCAGCCAACGAAAGAAATATCAAGGTAACCACATTGTAATGTTATCGCCCATCTTGGCGAACATAAACAACAACTTGGCGACTTGCCCCGGGATATCAAACTAGCAGGTCAACCTTCATTGCTTCTTTTAATTTCCCAATTTCTAGTGTTATTTCGCCAAATCTCTCCTCATTCTTCTCGATATTCTTTTCAATTTCGCCAAGTCTTTCTTCATTTTTGTCCACTTTTGTTTGCAATAACATCTATCTTGGTGTTAATCACGCTTAAGATGTTAGCTTTCATTTCCTCTTGAATTTTTTTCATTTCTTCTAATAATCTTCCTTCCTGTTCTCTCTGACCTGCCTTCATTTCTTTTAAGTTAGAGTTCATATCCATCATAGCCGCCAACAGTTGGTTCAAATTTATTTCAGATTCACTTTTTCTTTCTTCTCTTGCTGGCTCTTTTTCGCCAACCGCCTTAATTCGTTCACTTATTTAAGGCGAGCTCTCATCACTCACTTCTCTAATACTTTGTTCACTCTCCATAGCGTCTCTAAGTCGTTTTACTAACTCTTCTTTCAGACCAGTTGTAGGCAAGCCCCGATTCGATAACTGTTCTTGTAATTCTATAACACGCAGTCCAGACACCGATCCAATATCGAAGTCAGCCATTTCATTTATCTTCGCTATTCAATCCCACTTCTGACACCAATTTGTAACGAATTTCACTGTTGGGTTCAGGGATTGAATAGACTTTAATCAGGACAGCGATAAAACAGTTCTTTATTATCAGCCCAATGTTCAGAAAGGCATAAGAACAGCCGAAGTCACAGTAATACAACACAACAGTAACACAACGCAATGAACTGATCCAGCGGGGAATAGATCAAATTCAAAGCCGTAGGCTTTCGTACTGTCTTCGGCATAAATGACAACGGAATCACCCGTAAAGTAACAGAGGCTGCTGGCGCGTCTGAGCTTCAAGAAATCTGAATAATCCCCATGTTCTACAGATCTACGGATATAATTTCGGGTACATGGATTTCTGGGAACCCTCAGACCCGTATCTGGCTAGAAAAAGTTCTGTATAGGTCTTGGTTAAGTTGCATTTTCATGCTGGATAGTATGGAGCTTAGCAATTGGACGAGTGGCGGCAGGCCGGGCTTCGAGGCGATGATCTTTGGCGGCTTGGTTTTGGAATCTGGTGGAAGAGAGAGTGTCTTCCAATTTGGATGTAGTAGTGATGAGGATATTGGCTCAAAAAAGGCTGCCCATGGGGATGTGAGTGTGTGTAATGATGTGTGGTGACGCAATGTTCAGTAGGAGAAAAAATTTAAAACAAATATGAAAAAAGCGACCGGCGGGTTTCTGCGAGGCGGACACCCTCCTTCGCATTGACCGCGCACGGCCGTGCTGCAATTATAGTCTTGAGTGTAGCGGGAGCTCTGAGCACTCCGCCACAAGAGCAGTTAACATTGAATGCAATAAATAAATAAAAGTGGATCAAAATAGTTAAGAGAATTGAATTTAGCAAATAAAAAGAGAAATTTAAGTTATGGAGGATTGTACGAGTCCAGGAGAATTCTCCTGAGTCGCTTCCTCTTAATATATATATTGGCTGTATAATTTTCAAGGTTTTGCATATTAATATTATCAGAGCTATTGAGTGAATCAAAAAGTTTAATCGAGATATCTTGGTAATGCTGCTTAAAGGATGGTATATTTAAACAATTACGAATGTCGGCGTTGCGCATGCGTCTAGTGGCGCCAACTATCATTCTGATGAGAGTATTTTGAGCAGTATCCAGAATTTTAATATTGTTCTTGGCTGCATAACCCCAAACTGGACATGCGTATGACATGATGGGACGCAAAACGACTGTATAGAGAAGCACTTTGTTATGCAAATCTAAATGCGAATTCCAGTTGATTAGGGGGAAGAGTTTAAACATTACTTTCCGGAATTTGTCGCGAGCGTGTAAAATGTGTGATCTCCATGTAAGTTTACTGTCAAAAATGAGACCAAGGTATTTAGTTTCCTGAGACCAGGGTATAATTGTGTTGTACATTGTGGGTGGGGGTGGGAGTGTACGCTTTCGTGTAAAAACGACCACAGCCGATTTGTCGATTTTGATCTTCCATTTGTTGAAGTAATTTTCTAGAAGTGCGAGATGCTTATTTAGTGCAAAATTACTGTTTTGGGTGTTTTGAAACATGCGAGCACCGCAGTGTCATCTGCGTACATATTGATGTCAGTGAGTGAATATGTTGGTATGTCATTTAGGTAAAGGTTAAATAAGATGGGACCGAGTAACGATCCCTGGATTACTCCAACATAAATGTTTTTTAAAAGCTTTTATTTAACTTACAATGTATGTATGTATGTATGTATGTATGTATGTATGTATGTAATTTGTTCGGGTGGAATCTTGCAACTCAATTTTGAAGCTGATATCTTCATCCTATTGAGCTGAAATTTTGTATACACGTTTAGTTTGGATGACAATGCATGTTCTGACCATTTATATTCCGATATTGCAATTAATTAAAAACGTTAAACTAGTTTTGGGCGCCAACTTGGATATATCTGCATTGTTGTAATAATTTTATTGTTACAACAATGACAAAAGTTGGCGTCGAAAATCGGTTTTCAGCCAAACTGGAATTTCATAACGTTGCGCTATTGACAGTATTAATTAACTTTGTCTAAAAAATAATTACATTTCTACAACGTAAAAACAATCTAATTTCTACAACGTATGCATTTTTTTTACAAATTTCTATCTATTTCCTTGGATTTAAATTCAAAACAAAAAAGTAGAGCTATTTTTCAAGTAGATTGGTACATTGTATACCTTTCTCAACGCTGCCAAGTTAAACTGAGATGGAGTATTGAAGAAATTCTTTAAATAATTTATCTAACTTTAATCTATGAAACTCAGACAAAAAATAATTACAGAATCGGAAAGATCATTTTTTTTAAATATATTTTACCCATCAAAAAGAAATCCGCTAGGAAAACAATAAGAGAAAAATATTATTCATAAATGCAATATTATTTCAATTAAAAAATAATTTTTTATTAAAATGAATGAATTTTTTAAAGAAATTTTCTAATTTTAAGCCTACAAGTAAAAAATTTAAAGATACCTCATTTTATCACCAGTAATCTAAACACACACTACGACATGTGTCCTTAAATTTAATTACAAGTAGAATCTGTTAATTTTATTTGAATTTAATTATTGATATTTTCAAAATCAAGTTTCTAAAGATGTTCTGAGCAATTAAAAAAAATAGATTCTTACGTAGAAGATATTCAATGTCCAGCAAAAAATTATCATTATTTGATAAAACTTTCTTTTTTGATTACAAAATGCGTTTTTAGTCTTAAGCATTTTATTGATTAATACAAATATTTAAACGCCTTTTGAAGTTTTTAATAAACAATTAAAATTTTCTTCTAATATGTTACAGAAATACATCCCTTATCTTCAAAATATTTCAAATAAATAATATATTCTTTAAGTTTTTCAAAAATAGTCAAAATTTTAATTAAACATTTAATAACTTAGTCATTTATGAAGATAATCTCACTAAACCTTTTTTTTTTCGTGTGTAGAACAATGTTAGCCAAAATCTGCATGAAGATTAAAAAAATTGCTTAAAAATTACGGATTTAAAAAAATTGTGTTTTTAGTCTAATACCATTTTGCGAGAATTAATTCAGCTAAACCAGGGATGGCGAACCAGCGTTCAATGAGTTGAACAGGCTCAGAAACCTGTCCAGCGATAACTAAAAAGTAAAAAATAAATTAAATGTAAAAAGACTTTTTTAAGAACAAGCTTTTATTTAAACGCGCTAGAAAGAATAAAATAAACTTTTCCTTTAAAACTTTTTTTACTATCAACTTATAACGTCATTACACAATTTATATGATATAAAAGCTTGTCGCGATATTTACCTGTGTAGATAAACAAGTAAAATAAATAACTTGACCTGATTGATTTTGGTTTTTAAAAATTCAAACTAAGTAAATATGAGTACTTAAATATTGCGACAAGCTTTTATATCATATAAATTGTGTAATGACGTTATAAGTTGATAGTAAAAAAAGTTTTAAAGGAAAAGTTTATTTTATTCTTTCTAGCGCGTTTAAATAAAAGCTTGTTCTTAAAAAAGTCTTTTTACATTTAATTTATTGTATCTGAATAAGTGTCGTTAACTCGCACCGAGAAGGTGCGGTTAGTGATGTAGGAATGGAGAAGGCGAGTGAGTGGTGGTGGGAAATTATAGTTAATAAGTTTGAATGTGAGGCCGTTTATCCAGACTCAACTCCCCATGTTGCATTTCAGTATGCCTTATATAGACACGGCGAAAGTGGTAGAACATTCCAGAAAATAGGAGAACCGCCCGGAACCGGAAGTCGTCAAATATCACCAAATTTGGCGAAACTTGGCGACATAATAAGTTGCCAAAACTGTCGCCAACTAAACGATATCTCGCCAAATTGGCGAGATACCCAAAGAGCCCTATGTTATTTACAAGGTCCCATAGCAATTGATCTAATTCACATGTTTACATGCAATAAACATTAATCCTGCACTATTTTTAAAGCAGAATTGTAATTTTGACATACTTTAACATTATAAACACATTTTAAATACCAAAATCGTAACAATATAAAACAATACACAAAAAATATAGTAAACGTATTTTTTAGTAAAATATTTAGATAAAGTTTCTTTAAAAAAATTATAAAACTTTGCAATATTTCGAAATTTTTTTATTTTGTCCCAATTTTTTATGCATAAAACTATTTACTTTTTCGACTAGAAATAGGTTCACTACATGCACAGGCATTCTGTATAGAAGTTGAAAGAATTTGGAATCATATAGTGCCATAGTTTTTTTTAAAAGTGCACCTATAAAAGCAAAAAATTATGTATTTGAAAAAAAATGAAAAAGCTAAACATTTTTTTTTTATAAACGTTTGCTTACATTTTTGTCAATTACTTTTTTTCCATATTTTATGGTTAAATGTTATACATTTTAAGATTCAAAAAATATGCACAATTTTTAATACTAAAACTGAAAAAAAAATCGATTTTTTTGAATGTGTATGCTGTCCTGGTTCCTTTAACGCAGGGGTCGGCAACCTTTTAGCTGTGGCGTGCCAAGCCACAGCTAAAAGGACATTTTTGAAACAATTCGATTCACGAGATAATTCATACAGAGTTAGAGAATAGAAGTCTATATAATACATATTTACGGTTTTATTATGTATTATTTTCACATCATTTTAAAATATTTCTTAACAAAAAAATAAACAGCACAAATTATAACTGTTTCTTTGACAAAAATTTTTAAATTTTAAATTGTACACATATTATGTATTTTTAAACATATTTATGTAAATAAGAAATAGACAACATAAAATATAAGTATTTCCCTTCATTATAATTATATAAAAAGATAAATAAAATTTTTAATGCAAACCTAGTGTTTGCACCTCTCTACTTTTGTCACAAAATTTTTTGGTATAATTTGTAACTTTTAAGTTGACACGATTCTGAGCAGTTAGTTGTTAAACAATTTCTTTGAGGACTCGAAATATTTTTCATACGAGGAAATATTGTTTACTTAAAAGATTTTACTTGTTAGATATGCAGAATCAAAAGCGGAAAGCAGAGACACGCAATTTTCTCTTTTCAAACAATTAAATCTCTCCAGCAATGGCATTCAATAATTTACAAAATAGCTGTAAATTTATTTTTAAAGTTATCTTTCAAATTTTTTCGTAATTCCGTCAATGTCCACAATTCTAGAGATGTTTGTCAAATAAAGTCCATTACAAATTTATCAAAATCCATCCCCTCAAAAATTTACAAGTATGTTGAGTAGTGCAGAGTGCCACTGAGAATTATACCGCGTGCCGTAGGTTGCCGACCCCTGCTTTAACCTGTTGATTGTTTTATTTTATTAATGTGTGATTCCTGAGATATTAAATAAATGAACAAACAACAACTAATTTAAGCGCACATAAACATTGCTGTTTCACCAAAGATTTCATTTTCACTGTAACGAGTGTCTAGTTGGTAATGTGCAGATTATCTAAATAATTTAATAAATGAAACATTTTCCCCGCTCTTTAACAAATCTAGTTAATGTGCATATTTTCTGGTAATTTACAGATTGACTGGTTTGTGCACTTTAGAGGAAACTTAAACACCGTCTATAATTTTACTACCATTCTTTTCGTCTCAAAAAGGTGTGTTTACGCTGATGCGTAATGCAATTACACATGGACAAGATTTTTTAATTTCGTTTGAGTTGGAAGCAAGGTAACAGACTCGTGGCCGACTTGTCAAGAGTTTGCGCCTAGTACCACAAAGGACCCGCTGCGAAGATGCGCTGATGCACGTGACATCTGTCAGGGCTCAAACGTCCACCAGTTAGTGTGGTGTGGAAGTTAGGAAAGGGAAAAGGGTTCCAGCTCAAGAGTCATACTCTTCATTTGAACATGGTTCAAAATAACGAGGTCGGTCCCTAATAGCCCTCGTGCAGCTTTGTGTCTACGTAACTACGTAAATATAACTATCCTTGAACGCATTTGTCAGATAAAGTCCATTACAAAATTATCAATTACCATCCCCTCAAAACTTTACAATAAGTTGCTGAGCTGTGAAGAGTGCTACAGAGAATTACGCCGCGTGCCACATATGGCACACAGGCTATCGGTTGCTGATCGCTGCATTAGAATTAATTTTTTAAAATATTTTTATGTTTCTAAGTAAAATTTTTCATTGGAAAACAATTTAATACAAAAATCTCAAACCGGTCAAAGGCTTAATTGTAATTTTAAGGTAATTTTTTTCAACAGATAACTACAAAGGAAAAAAATAATATAATAAAAATTTTTTAATAATTCATAAGATAGAAATTTGAAGAGCCACATGCGGCTCTCAAACAGCGGCCTGACAACCCCTATATTGGTGTATCATCTTTTTCCATTTTAGTCACCTACTACGACACGCATGAGCTACGTTGGAACTATTCTTATGTCAAAACATTACTTTCTTAAATTTACAGTTATCTGTTAAAAAAGTTTATAATTCTTCAAAAATTCTACAGATTTAAAAAAAAAAAAATAAGTAAAAAATAAAAAAATAATAATAATAATGCTTATAAGGAAAATGATTTTTTCTCATTTACGAAAAACATCACATCAAGTTCTTTAAAATATTTATTTACTTATCCATGAGAAGCACTAAAAATAGTTGAAACTGAAATTTTTAAAGAAATTTCAAAAATAACTCTTAACTTTTTTAAAAGAGAAAAATTCGTTTTAATTTCATCCTTTATATAACTAGTGGAATAAAATCACCAGTTTAGAATTATGTTATTGATAAAATAAATATTTTCATAATAGTAATGAAAATGTTTAAACATAAAAGTTTGCTAAAAATGCTAAAAAGTACTTGTAAAACAAGCAAATAGTTTTGATCGAGCTCGCTACAATATTGGAATTTAATTCGATTTTTAAGACTAAAATAGTGTTCATTATGGCACGAAAACAGTTTTCATAAAAACAAAGCTAATTTCTTTTTATTGAATGCCGCATTCCATAATCACGTGACTCGTGGTTTGATTCTTGATTACGTGAGATTTCAAAGTCTACCAATTTGGCCGTCAAGATTAAAACATGATACATATGGTTTTATTACAATGGACATGGTTCTTTAATTTATATAAATTATGTAAATATAATTCATTATTATTTTTTTTAAAAATATAAGTTACTTCAGTTTATTATATTTACTTAGAAAAATTTTATAATATATAAAAAAAATTAAATAAAGCCCAATATAATCCTAACGAACAAGTACAAGCGTTTTTGAGGAATACTAATTTAAAAAAAAAAAAAAGCGATGAATAGATTACATGTTGTTACACAATTCTGTGTTTTAATACATTTTTTTTAGAATCACAATAAAACAAATTATTAATGTTTTATGACTGAACTTTTTGTCTTTTTTATGGCAAAAAGTACCTTAAATTTAATAAATAATCTAAACATTAGTACACAAAACTTCGTTTTGTGTTTGTTCAAAAATGTTTTTTTCTTAACTTTTTTTATTTTTTAGTTCAAGCAAACGATTCCTTTTTCATAGTTTTCACTTTTCTTCAAAACCTTAAAATAGCACGTGACGATTACATTTAAAAATTTTTTCGTACACCGGATTAATCTGGAAACTATTTAACAATTACTTTTTCAGGTATTGAGTGGCAACATTGGCTGTATATAAAAATAAATCTTATTTGTCATTCCATAGTATTTGTGTCATTTTTAAGTTTGCTCAGAATATTTATATTTTAAACACTTTATTTATTGTTTATTTATTGTGATATTTTTCGCCATCGATCGTCGACGAGGTATGTGTTTCATATTTTTTCTTCAACATTTATAACTCCTTTTTTAGTGCGTTTTTCACGTAGTGGAACAAAAGCGCTATAAAGACGCAAATTTCGTCTTCGTTCCATATTTTGTTGAACTTTTTTCTCAGCCAATAAGCAACCAATTGACCTCAGGTTTTCGGCATTTGGTCGCATTTGTGCCCTAGATGAGCCGAATCATATTTAAATTTAATCATTTTTAAATTATTTTTTTTAAATACAGTACACACTACTTTCTGTTAGTAAAAAGTTCATTAGTTGCATTATTGTAAAATACAACATGTGAAAAACGCGCTAAAATTACTTGGCCATGCCAATGATTGATATCTTGTTTGTTTAATAACTGTTTTCATTTTGCTACAATACATTTTATTTCTTAATATTTTCGCTTCTAGAGTAGCTTTTTATATTTTGGAATTACTTTTATTTTATATTCTTATTTCATTTTATAAATATAGTAATTGAGATTTCATGTTCCAACAACTATTAATTTAGAACTTCGTACGATAAACTTAAGTTCTAATTAAATGTTTGTGGATTTATTGAAGAGAAAAAGTAAGTGACACGTTTTGGCCGGATGTAAATGTTACCAGTAATGTTGGAAAACCGTTAATGTCTAGATTATGAAGCTTTGCTGCAGATGAAATAATTTACTCCATTTAAGTGCGGAATCAAGTGTTTTCTGTAGATTTATTAGATATTCTTCACATTAGCGGGTTTTATATCTTTAATGTTCAAAAGTTCTCATTTCCTTTCTGCTTAGAGTTTTGATTGAACGTTGACTCATCCTCCTTAAACAATTTATACTATGCTTAGAAAATTCATTTCTTTAAATAAAATAGCATGTTTAACCGTTTGATTCTTTGTATTGAAGTTTTTAAATAGATTGATGATTGATTCTATCAACTAATGTGTTGTGTACAGTCGGACCCCAATTTAGCGAGCCCCTATTTAACGAATTTCGCGATTTTACAATCTTTTTTCTTTTTCCGATTAAAATGAAGGCAAAATTCACCAATTTAACGAATGACAAACACCAAATGCAGGAAATTATTTTAAAAGCTAGAAATTTTTTATTTTTATGTATTAGGAAAAATTGAATTTTTTTTTTAAATGGCATACATTTTTTTGTTCGGAACAGAAAAAGACTTTTCTTGTGAGCAGCAAATTTCGATGGGAAAAGGCGAAGACCATTATCAGACTTAACAGGTTCAAAAGAGTTATAATTGTAACTTATTGTGTGAGTTTTGAATAGGACAAGGAATTGCTTTCTTCCAACTCCATAATGCAAGGGATATCGAACGTTTTAACAAAAATGTTGCTTTTGATGACGAACTGCCTATATGTGCAACTCTTGATTGTAGGTTGTTGCACAGATAGGAACATGCATTGTTGATTTGTCGAAGCCAGTAATGATTCTGGTGTAGAAATTTATAATTAAAACTAATATCAAAACTGCTACATTTTTAATGTTTTACACTGTTTGGAAATTTTGAAACATACTTTATGTACACTTATGTTCATAAATTAAGGATAAAAGGATAATGAAGTTCAGGCAAAGAAAGAGACAGAAGCAAAACAAATTTGACTTATTTGTAAAGTCTATTTATTAAACAAAAGGTAAAGAGCACAAAAAAGATGCTATATGTTTGACATAATTAATAAAAATTACGATTTTTACTCCCTGGAACAAATTTCAAAAAAGAACCTATTTACAAAAAAACAGTATAACATGGTTAGTATGATGGTTAGTACGGAGTATGTCTCCCGGACGATGTAATACAGGCCTTCCAACGACTACGCATGCTGAGTATCAAATTATCAATCTGATCTTGGGGAATATTACACCACTCATCAAGTAATGCCCTTCAAAGTTCCGGTAGACAGGTAGGAGGGGGTTGACGGGCTGCAATTCGTCGGCCAAGCATATCCCACACATGCTCTATTGGATTCAAGTCCGGTGAGTATGCTGGCCAATCCATACGGGTGATTTCCTCCGATTGAAGGCATTCGTCTACAATGTTTGCACGGTGAGGACGGGCGTTGTCATCCATAAACAGAAATTCAGCACCCATGGCGCCCCGAAACAAACGTACATGTTGTTCCAGAATGACATCCCGATAGATGTGGCCTGTCATCGTTACACTCTGAACATGCAGGTCAGTTCTGGAACCAAGAATAATTCCTGGTTCCAGCCATCCTGCACCACCGTAACGGTGTCGTTTAGTGGTGTTCTCTTGGTGGTAACGGGTACCTGGTGCTCTCCATATGAAGTCCGGCGAGAATCAGACTGCAAACTAAACCTGTACTCGTCGGAAAACATCACACAAGACCACTGTTGCAGTGTCCACAATGCATGCTCTTTACTCCAGGTTAATCGCAGGCGACAGTGAGTTGCGGTAAGATGAGCACATCTGACAGACCTACGAGCATATAGACCAATGTGCCCTAAGCGTCTGCTTTGAAACTGTCGTACCGGTAGCTGAAGAGAGCTGACGAGACAGGTCTGATACTGTGCTCCGTCTGTTTCTTTTGGCAGTAACTGCCAAATATCGGTCCTCATTCGGCGTTGTAACTCGGGGGCGACCTGTGCTTTAACATCTACTCACATTACCATCATCTTGGAATCGTTGTCAAAGCCTGGAGATGACACTCTGGGCGATTCCAAGTTCCTCGGATTCTTCCAGCTGGGTACGTCCACATTCCAGTCGTCCGATAATTCTACCACGTAAAAAATCGTCCAAATGCTTCCTTTGTGCCATAACTATGCGGTTATTGCACTGAAAGGCTTTTAAAGCTCTTGTGAACAATTTTACTTATTTGCCACCATTCCTTATATACCCCTCTGTTACACTCTCGTCATTATGACGTACTATCCGCGCCATCTGGTGGTTTCCTGTAATTTGCATATTCTTCTTCAAGATGTGTGTGATAATTCTACAGGTGAAATTTTTATCTTAGAGTTCAATTTCTGTGTGATTCTGAATTATCCTTAATTTATGGACATGAGTGTAGCAGGATGAAAACAACGCAATATTTTCTTAGTATAAAGTCGAAAAAAGTATTCTTTTGAATCAAGAATTAAAAAGATTGTCAAATATCTTTTAGTATTTTAAAATTTGCAATTAACAGATGCGTAATAATTTTCAAATAGTAGTATTTTTGTTGTTGAATAAAAAGTGTGTAATTTTTAACTATGGATATTGTTTGCGTAATTGCTTACTATAGAATATCCAAAAGGTAATTGCGAAAAAATGTATTTTGTTTGGACTCCAATGTAACAAATAACCTGGATTTAACGAACAAAATGCTCTGTCTCAAAATTTGTTAAATCGGGTAGCTGACAGTTTCGAACAAATATAAAAAAAAAGAAACGAGTCTTACAGTAGTCGCATATGATGTGTAACATCTGACTTGTTATTGTGGTAAATACGCAGTAGTAACTTAAATCCTGAAAAAAATTAATCGGCAATGATTGGAAATAATTTTCTATTGAATAATTATATCTTTAATGCAAATTTTATTTAATTAACACAAGGAGTAATGCAATTTTTTATCAAAAAAGTTATTCTTGTTCAATTTGGGGGAAGAGCGGAGACTTGGGATAACTATGGTGTAGTAGCTAGCTGAGGGCCTTGTCAGATAGGTCACATGGATAGGCCGTGAATATTCCAAGTGTGACGTCAAAAAAAAAAACCCTCAGAGTTATTGTGATTTTAAAAAGTTAAAATAGTAGTGGCATCTACCTCATCATCGTATCGTTTTTCTCGTGATATGACGTAATATTATCGAACCTCCAAATATCAAGACCCTAGCTCAATTCCAAAGGGGGAGCAAAATTTTTACCCAACCCCATAGAAATAACATGTGATATTTTAGTGCTGGAGCTCCCCTAGACCTACCAAAAGTGGGCTAAGTGGATAAATGGATGGGTCTCGCCTAGGGGAACCTGTGGTTCAAAACTCAAAGCAGAGACTCAAATAAATTTCACGATATTACAGATTTAAAAAAGTTTAATAAGTTTTAAAAGTTTAAAACGTTGAAATAAAATATAAGGAATGACCCTATGAGCAAGAAATTCGGTGAAAATATACAATGGAGGCAGAGAGATCGAATGAGCTAGGTCCGAGTGGATTGAGAGGCTCAGATGTCGAGCTATTGGCAAAATGCTGTCCGGGGGGGGGGTGCCTAGGGATGTCGAGTCTTTGTACTTCCCAACCAAACAGGTAGTGTTATCAATCCCCTAATATCAATCCCATATCATCCAAAAAACTGCACCATAGGACTAGCATAGGGATTGATATTTTAGTGTGTTAGACCTCCCCTGACCAAAACAGGTCATCATTAGTAAAAAAACTAAAGGGCGACAGGCCAAAGTCGATCGACACCACCGCGCGCGCTCATTGGTCAAATCAAATAGCGCGCGCTTCCCCGGTTTCCTGTTACGCCTTTCCGTCCCTTTTCACGAAATCACTACCACAAATATCCAGCAACCGAGAGGAAAGATGTTACACATAAAAAAAACTGCTTTAGAGAAATAATAGATTTCTATTTTAAAATTTTCCAGTGCTAGTGAAATTGCAAGGATCTCTGCATCAAAATTCTACATGAAGTGTTTCTCAAGAGTACATTGGAAAAAGAGTTTATTGTCATAAACCAGCCTAGAGTTGTCTTGTGCTATAGAGCATTCATTGTGCATACCAGTCTACTTAGCATCAGGGTATTTTTCATGTACATTATATAAAGTGTTTGCTTTTCATATTGTATCAGGAATATTTTTCTTTCCCATTAATATTTAGCTGGTAATTGATATCAATATATTCAAAATGATTAACCATGACTTTGCTACAATTCATCGTTTATTTTCAACTATTCCTTGTAATAATTTCTCACATAATAATATTCACATTTCTTGTGATAATTCTTGTCTCTCTTTTATGCCGTTTCTTATGTGTCATGTTACTGAGTCTTAACTGTCTGTCCATAAAGTATAGTAGCAAAGTCAATCTAGTGTACGTTACGTGAGGTTGGTTTCATTGAAGAAACAGTGCACAGGATATTTCATATTATTATGTTTTTGGCAGAGACTACTTACATCTTCTAAATAATGCTTTTGTTTTCTACATTTAAACTTTGTAGTGAAAATAATTCTCTTGCTAACTTTTGGTTTTATGTGTCTTGCTGTGTACCTGTCTTAAATCTCTCTTTGTCTTAATTGTATGTTTTGCCTCTTCTTGTCTGTTTTTGTGTGTGTATATTTTTCTTACTTTTTGTCTGTGTGTCTGTGTGCATGAACCAGGACACACACACAAGGATAAACAGGGAATAAAAATAATAAGTTACAATTTTGTACAACAAGGAAAGAACAGAAGAGTTGTAGTCTTTAAAAGAATTTCATAAAAGTTCTTACCTTCCAATAAAGTTTGTTCATCTTAGCACGTTTTTGAGATCCTATATCTAGATCTGGTCACAAAAAAGGTGCTATGCATCTGATTTTTATATTGTCTTGAATGTTAGCCCAGGATTTAGCTGTTGAGTTTGCTGCCTGGTCAGATTAAAAAATATGTACTAATTCCTGAAAAACATGTTTTTTAAGTGATTGTGCAGGAAGTGGTTTGTGTTTTGGCTGAAGTGTTCCTCATTTGGCTAGTATGTCTTTATAAGGAAATTTCAAGGTTTATTTTATTTCTGAGACGATATGTGTGTCTGTATCATGTTTGCTTTTGAATGGATAACAATAACGGACAATTTTTTTATAATAGACGAATTAAATTTGTATACGAATTCAGAACTGTTTGCTGATTTAGATTATTCTCATTCGTTTGAAAAAGTATTAAAATAAAAAATTTTCTAGGAAAAATTGTTTATATGCGGAGTGTACTTACAAAGAGCAAACGTTAAGGAGTTTTTAAGTCGTGCAATTGTAAAATAGAAAATGATGTAGAAACAGAAAAATTTAAAATTAAAATGTAATTCTTTTATTTTTTCAATTTTTTCTTTTATTTTACAAAGGCAGCAAATTAACCTTTAATTTTTCTTAATTCTCATTTCAGCTTTTGAAATTTTACAGCACGGTTAATAACTCTAAAGGAAATTAATCATTATATTCATGTAAATTATTTAATTTACATAAATTTCAACACATGAATTTGTATGAAAATTAGTTCAATCCACAATCTCTAGTTCTAGGTAAGCCAAGTAAATATATTTAGAAACCACACATATATATGCATACTATGTTCGTGATTAATCTGAAAAACATGTAGCATTACTCAGTAACCTTTTTTTCTTTCCTTTTCTAATAATTTTTGATCTTCTGGTAAATTGTTACTACTTTACTCTTATAAACTTAAAATTTATAATACTTTAAATATATTTCGCTTGTTAGACTTAACTGAAAAGATATGTACTACCTAAAATGTTTTTCTTCTTATGTATTTGAACACAAATGACAAGTTGTTTAATTAATTAAAATTGTATACCAATATAATACCATTTTATTTAGAATGGCTATTTTAAATTGAAGTATTTTCTGTTTCAGGTGTTTGAAAGTCATGGATTTAGGTATTACTTGACATAAACCAAGGGAATTTAAGAAAAGTATTCAGTAACATTATCTCCGTTTCGTAATCACAGTTTAAGTAATTAATTTTTATAATATTGTTTTTTCATTTTTTTTTTGTCTTTGAAGTTATAATAATGAGCATCAATTGATAAAAACATCCGTAAAAAATTCAAAACAGAATATTTTGCATCATTAAATAATCTGATCTGGTTTTTTTATTACAGTTGCACTAGGAGCTACTCTAAAGTTCACACTATGACAGAGGTCATGTATCAGTCTCTCTATACAGCTATCTTCAGTGCAGTACTCAAACCCGTGACTAGACATCCCCAACCGCGTTACTGACCATGACCAGTTGGCTACCGAGGCCGACTTGGAAGAGATCAACCCTCGTAAGTAACTTATGATATATGTATATACTGTAATTAATGCTAAACATAAGATGTTTTTTGTGTATATTTGATGTTATGATGAAGACATTTTGTGTAATAGTTAAACATTACAAATAAATTTTTAGAACAAAACATAGCTTTTTAGGGAAATCCGTCTTTTAAATCCTATTTAAATTTAGATAACAAATTTACTGAATGTGTGCCTAATTATTTTAATTTAAATTAAATCCTTTAGACACATTTTTTTGCTTTTAAACACGGCATAAGCGGTAGAATGAATGCAGTGGCTCATTTCTTGTTCATTTCTTTGGCATTGATTTTTCACTGTAGCAGTCATTAATTTAGGAGTTTTAATTTGATCAAAATGGAACGAAATACGAACATTTTAAATGTTGAAAGAAAGTGTGAAACTCGACTGTATGCATGTGTGTGTCACAAGCTGTTCAAGCTAAATTGTTTATTTTTTAAGATGTTAACATAATTATCACGATAAAAGTTTATTTTTTTTATCGAAAATGTTATCACAATTCCAAGATCTTGTGTCGCTTATTATCAAATAATTATTTTAGCTGTCTCAAAAACAATTCCACCAGACCTTTAGATACTCCTTTCTCTTTAGGAAGATTTATTAGATTAGGAACCGGTAACCTTATAAATGTGGCGTACCAAACCAATCTACCAATATGATTCAGAGTGCCACACAAAAAGAAATATTTGAAACTATTCTATATTCTCGTGGCAGCACGCAAAATTAGGGAATAAAGATCAAAAATATATTTAAAGTTTTATTATATATTAATTATGCATCATTTAAAGATATAACTTAACATAAAATAAAATTGTTCCTTTAACATAAATAAAAAAGTTAAAATTGTACATACGTTATGCATTATGTATATAATTTTTATGTGAATCTTTTCTTTACAAAACCCTATATCATATCAAAATGGCAGAGGATAATTTGTGATTTTCAGTTTGACACATGATTTGAGCCTGTTTGTCTTGTCCACGTATCTTAAATATCTTGTGTGTATTTCTTTTTCGTATTGTGCTGTCGTGTCTGACTTCTCTAGTCTTTAGTGTCTTATCTTAAATGTCTTGAAAAAGTTTTTTAAATTCATTGCCTTGTCTGTGAACCTTCTTTTGTGTGCCTTGTCCATGTGTCCCATATAAAATTCTACTAATTAAATTTTCATGAACATATTACGTGGACACTTTATTTTTTCTGAATGGTATAAGGGACATTTGAAATAAGAAACTGTCAACAGTTTATACAATGTACTTAAAATCTTAATGTTGTATTTGCTTAATTTTTTTGTCTTGATATTGATGGAACTGTATGGATCATTTTCTTTCGCAATGCAAAAAAAAAAAAAAAATCATTTTTTTTTCAGTTAAGACTGTGGCACAGTCCATCTGGAGTACGTAAAGTGAGATTCGTTTCATTGAAGAAACTGTTTTTGTATCTCTATTACAATATATTGTTTTCTTGATAATAAAAAAAAACATCTAAAATTTGCGTGAGAAATCATTGTGTTGATAAAGTATTGATTTTTTTAAAAAAAATCCAAAAGGAATGAATGAAATAAACATTCTTGATTATTTGTTGCATTTGACCAATTTTATATCAACTTTCAAAAGTTTGTTTCTATAAATTTTTTCGTGTACCATTGTCTTTTCCGCTGTGTTACACCTAAAAATTTTATTTTTCGAGTGAATTAAATATGTTTTTTAAATATATACGGATCGTTAAAAAGTATTTCTATCGGCTGATGGTATTTCAAACTTTTCTTTTTTCTCGTTTTAGCAAATTTAGAGTAAAACAATTTCGATTTAAGGTTTAATCTTCAATATAGGGTTAAAGTATTTCATAAAAAATTTTAGGGTGATAAGATGATAGCTAAGATACAGATAATATACTTGGCGGAGTATCTTTTAAATTTATAATAATGTAAACTTTATTCAAAACATTTTCCAAATAATGCATCAGTTTTCTATATTCAAACTTTTGAATGAAAAAAATGTGTTGCTTACTAGTGGTTTTAGGTGTCTTGTGAGTTGCTCTCGGTCTTGATTGTATGCCTTGCCTCTTCTTGTCTGAGTGTGTCTTGTCTTGTAATTCTTGGGTGTGTGTTTTGTCATATTTCTTGTGAGCTTTATCTTGCATTTCTTGTCTGTAATGTCGTCTTTTATTTTTACTGTCTTGAGTAGTCCCGTGTTGTATGTCTTGAGTAATCCTGTGTTGTATGTTTTGAGTAGTTCTGTGCTGTATGTCTTGAGTAGTCCTGTGTTGTATGTCTTGAGTAGTCTTGTGTTATATGTCTTGAATACTCTTAAATTGTCTGAGTTGTTTTGTTTGTTCTGTGTTGTATGTGTTGTTTTGTGTATTCTGTGTTGTCTTGTATAGACTAATCTATGTTGTGCCGTCCTTTATATGTTGTGCCGTCCTTTATATGTTGTGTTGTCTTTTATATGTTGTGCCGTCCTTTATATGTTGTGCCGTCCTTTATATATTTGTTGTGCCGTCCTTTATATGTTGTGCCGTCCTTTATTTGTTGTGCCGTCCTTTATATGTTGTGCCGTCCTTTATATGTTGTGTTGTCTTTTATATGTTGTGCCGTCCTTTATATGTTGTGTTGTCCTTTATATGTAGAGTTGTCTTTTATATGTTGTATTGTCATTTATATGTTGTGTTGTCCTTTATATGTAGAGTTGTCTTTTATATGTTGTGTTGTCATTTATATGCTGTGTTGTCCTTTATATGTTTTGCCGTCTTTTATATGTTGTGCTGTATGCTATATTGTCTGTGTTGTGCTGTGTGTGTTGTATTGTCTGTGTTGTGCTGTCCTTTATATGTTGTGCTGTCCTTTGTATGTTGTGTTGTCTTTTTTTATATTGTGCCGTCCTTTACATGTTGTGTTGTGTGCTGTATTGTCTGTGTTGTGTGTTGTATTGTCTGTGTTGTGTGTTGTATTACCTGTGTTGTGTGTTGTATTGTCTGTGTTGTGTGTTGTATTGTCTGTGTTGTATGTTGTATTGTCTGTGTTTGTGTGTTGTATTGTATTGGTGAAAAACTCTGTGAAAATCGATTGTTAATCTTTTCTTGATGCCAATTTTTTATCATCAAGGAAGTTTTGTAATGCAAGTAAAACTTGGCAATCGCTTGGTCCAGGTCTGGACTACATGGTGAATAGATCAAAACTTTCCAATAAAGCTCCTGGAGTTTCTGGCGATTTCTATGGATGTGTGTGACCTAAAGTTGTCCTGATGGAACACGGTCTCTCTCCTTTTTGCCGATTCTGGCC
The DNA here is from genome assembly GCA_019973975.1 of Trichonephila clavata. Classification (NCBI taxonomy): domain Eukaryota; kingdom Metazoa; phylum Arthropoda; class Arachnida; order Araneae; family Nephilidae; genus Trichonephila; species Trichonephila clavata. Next base: position 28,406 of record BMAO01019061.1, read on the forward strand.
ATTTTTGGGGAATTGTTAGCTTCAAACGATTCAATTGTTAGCAATAGGAATCCGAATTTAATCTTTGTCTATATGGAAAGAACTCGTAATGATTTATTCCTTTCCAAATCCACCAAATGCATAGTAGAACCTTCCAGGTTTGGCCATCGTTTGAGCTGCTTCACCGCGCTTTGACCACCATCGTTTTCGGACAACGTTGTAGTTTGATACATTTCTCAACCCTCTTCACTATCCGTTTAAGAAATGGGTCAATTTTATTCCGTTTGGTTTGGGCCTTGCAGATAGAAATTTAATCTATCATGTTTATTGATAATTTGTATGGCACCCAAACATCAAGCTACTTTTTGAATCCAGGTTTGTGCAAATGATTTAAAATTGTTCTATCTTCTATCTTCAGCTCCTGGTAGATGCTACGACTACTAACTTGCCGGTCAGCTTCGATTATTTCTGTGGTGTTATCGACAATTTCGATGACAGTCATAACTGAACGGAATCAATGAAACCAAAATTGCACTTAAACCGCTGCTACAGCATCGGGACCATGAACACCCCTCGCAATTTCAGCCGCCTGGCTCGCATTGTCACCTTCATCAAAGAAAAACATGAAAGTCAACAAAAAGAAATTTCGGTACATTTTACAGTTAAACACCCTGCAACTCACAGCTAAATGGTCAACAATAAAAAAAAAATGGTTTTTTAGTGCAAAATGTCACTTTTACAACGAGCATATATTTAAAATTGCCTTATCGATACTTAACGAGATATCGATCACTACAGCCATCCACTAAAAATATAATGAAATTCTTGTGAAAAACTCGCCTCTAGAGAGCCCATCCCTTGACCGAAAGGAAATCTTCGCTTTCAGCCGGAGCTCCTGGTACAAATCGCTACCCAGGAGTTGCTCCCCTGACGAACGCTGTACCAGGGCGCTGATGGCACAGTTCCAGAGTCCACTTTGAGGATCCATACCAGGGGTCATATGCGCTTTGGTCCCTTCGATTGGTATGAGCCCCGTTTACGTGCAGCAATTAGGCTACGGGGACACTGATCCTTGCAATTGGTGACTGGGCGTGCGTCACTATAGGAGTCTCCGGAACAACTGAAAGCTTCGATTCTCCGATGTAGGCCTTTTTTGGTGTGGTTCTCTCTCTAGTCTATATTCTATTTGTCATTTGCGGCCTTGGGAGCGGTCAAGGTAACGGACTCGTGGCAGACGTGTCATGAGTTCGAACCTAGAATCACTGAAGAACCGCCGTGCAGAAGGGTTCAATGCACATTAAATATGTCAAAGCTCAAACGTCTTCCCGTTGGTGTGGAAGTTAGGAGAAGAAATTTGCCGGCTCAGGTGTCATTCTCGTCTTTTGACTATGATTTAAAATTACGAGGTCTATCGCCAAAAGCTCTCGAGCAGCAGAATAGTGTACAGCCTTTTTTCTTCACTCACTTACTATTTGTCCTTTGGAAATCGAATGTTTATTGCGTTGATTAACGCCTTTCTGTAAAATTTGATCAATATCCAATTTTGAGGGTCTATTGCTTTTATTGTGCCTTAGCTTTCGGAATATTTTATCCCATTTTATCTTCTTTTGAACTTCGTCATTTATTTGACAGTTTCTATTTTTTACTGGGTATTTATCCCCTTTTTGTTGGCCTGTTGCCATCATTCTGTATATTCTTCAGCTTTATTCATTTACCTATTACCGTTTGTGACAGCCAGGAATTATTCCTTATTTTTCTCTCGCTTGGTCCACTTTTGTTGATTGTTTTATACTACTTGACATCCATAAGCAAAATTGTTGTCCTAGTTTCTCTTTTATTCCAATTTTTATTAATTCCTTTTTAAGCTATTTAAGCTCTATTGTCAGATTTTTTTTCTTTATGAATTATTGTGTATTCTGATCTAACGAGCCTTAAATGATGGGCCTAATTTCTAACTCTTTCATTCTAATTTATTCTGTTTCTAATCTTTCTAATTTATGAGCCCTAATTTCTTTAGAATAGGGACACTTACCATACAAAACTATCTATGATTATTCAACTATTGCGTATATTGTATTTATGATCTAAATAGTTTTAAATCTAGATATTATATGAATTAATACACTGTGCTCGAAAAAATTAGGGTAGAACATGGATTTAACGAAATTACGCAAATATTTCTTCTGAAAATTAACGCAAAACAAAACATCCATCCGCTAGCATCGGAAATCTTTTTACTTTTTGTGTGATGAATTTGCTTCGAGAGGGCCCACCCCTCGAACGAAAGAAGTTTTTCGATCTCGCTTTCTGCAGGAGCGCTTGATATAATTTTGCTACCCAGGAGTTTTCTCTTGACAAACTCTGCACTAAGACGCTATTAGTGTTAGAGATGTAAAACAATTAGTATCTACATTTAAATATTTTGATATTACCTTACCTATAATTTCTAGTTATGTTTATGTTATGACGATTCCGATTAAACTGTCCTAAATAATTGTGTTTACGATTTGTGTCAGTTGAAGCACAGTAAATCCCTGTTAAGTAGAACAATTCGTCGGGGCTCTTGGAAAACTGTGCATGAAACGCAATTACGTTTTCTTGAGAAGAACTGCGGTTTTGAGGTCCAATGAAATGTCCGAGCTCCCGTGTATGATTATGACTTGCCACAAGATATATATTTCGTTTCATACATATTGATATCTTCGAACACTTACCTTCCTCAAAAGGCTACACTTTCTGTTTAACTTGTCTTGAAAGATACACCTGATTGCCTGAGACCTTCCCAATGACTAATCAAATAGCTGAAAAGGTAACAGAAACTGTTTTTCTGGTTGGATTTTACGTTAGGGCGCGTCCCGAAGACCATCGTTACGGACAGTGGCAAGAATTTTGAGAGTGATCTATTAACTTTTAAGTATTGAAAAGAACTACGGCATATCACCCGGCCCGGCATCTAATGGCATGATCGAACGGTGGCATCGTCAGCTAAAGAGTGCTATAAAGTGTTTGGCAACGGAAAAATGGGTGAGGCTCAACCAGCAGTTTTGCTTGGGATTCAATGTAGCCTCAAAGAGGATTTAAAGTGTTCTGCCGCAGAACTTGTATTTGGAAATACTCTTCACTTGGTGAATTTTTTAGGTCTAATACCAGAAATTTCCAGATGCTTGCACAAGATTTTTTTACAAAATTTACGTAATAACGTGCAGGATCTACAGCCCACCTTAGTTTCTAGACACTCAAAAAGTAATGTTTTATCCATAAAAATCTTTCTGACTGTTCTCACATACTTTTTTGTTAGACAAGATTGTGTCAGAAAGTCACTTCAGCAGCCATGTGACGGTCCTTTTGAAATAATTTCCCATAACAATAAATTTTTTACTCTTTTAATTAAAGGAAAGAAAAGTGTCATTTCAGTTGATCGTCTGAAGCCTGCTTTTGTGGAGATCGAGGATCCAGTACAGCTCCACCCCGGACTAATCCAGTGCAGACCTAGACTACGACCCGGTATGGCAGATGTGTGAGATCTCAATGCACTATAATTCTTCCACCAAAGAAAATCAAGCAGCTTGGCAGCTACCGGTCCAATGTGCTCGTTGTTCTAACCTTGTTCGTCAAGCCATTTTGTTATATTTGAACCAGTTTTTAATGCTTATTTAAAGTTAACCAATTTTAATAAAAGTTAAGTTCGTACTTAAAAATGGAATTTATTCCTTCGAAGAATTTATTGTTAGAATTTATTGGTGTCCAAAGGCTGCTATAGAAGTTAGATTTTAAATTTTTGCATTTTTTATTTTACTTTTAAAAATAGTGGGGACTTTGCTGCATCCCTAGATGCATTATTTATGAGAATTTAATAAATAGAATGCTAGAAAATTTAATTTTAAAATTATAAGCAAATATGATGTAGCTATGATTCAGGTACACTTTCTTCAAAATCCGTTTTGTATTATATATATATGTATTGTAAAAAACTAACTTTTCTGCATTATATGTTAAAATTCATTGCAAATTATACTTGCTTTTTGTGCAAGGAAAGTTTAAATCATTAGTTACAAAATTTAAAAATAAAATTTTGTTTTTTGAAATCTTAATTATGTCTAGTTTGGCATTTATAAATAATCAGTGTAGTTCTTCAATTATAAATCAAATGGATGTAGTACGAAGTGGATCTTAAGGATTATTCTGAATTAAATGCACAGCTTGTAAAATAGGCATTTCGTCTTTCCTAAATGCTTATTATTAACATTTAAATGGTCATGAATAACTATATGTTTATAATTGTTCGTTTTTCTTTAAAATGAATAAATAAATATATGTATGAGTCAGGGCCGGATCTACGTATGGGCTTAATGGGCTGCAGCCCAGGGCCCCCGGGTTCTAGGGGCCCCCGTTGAAGATAACAAACAGAAAAAGATGCTTACAATCAAAATAGTAATAAAATAATAAACCAGTAAAGAAACACATTTCAAAAATAAAATGCCCGAAATACCATACCAAATTTATTTTTATTTTCGAGAGCAAGAGCACAATTTACTTTTGTTCTTCCGCCTTACCACCGAATACATGGAAATTAATAATTAATAAACAGAGGCTCTATCATAGGACGGTGCCGATGAGCATCGAGCTCTATAAAAAAGTAGTGACACTTTTCTGTAGCCATTTATTTTTGTGCAATAGGTGCAATCAGGTTTTAGGCCCCAAATCGGATCTTACAAAGTATTAAAAAACCATATCATAATATAGGCTTTGGGCCCCCTAGAACCTTGGGGCCCCCGCAATGCGGGGTTGCAGGGGTGTACGTTACGCCACTGAAGTGAAAGAGTAAGGAACTTAGCCAAAGAGAACGGATGAACACAACAAGCAAATATTAATGAGGAAAATATGCAAGATCTCGATGACCAGCAGCCTTCTAAAAAATATATTGTTCAGACAGAGGACATCAGTAATGCCTCGACCGAAAAGTGTTTACAAAATGTTGGGTTTGAGTTTAAAAAATACCTTGACGCGGGTTCGTTGCCTAAATCGCTAAGTAATAATTTTATTGATTGTATCCTTTCACATGAAATGAGTTGTTTGCAAAATAAAATCCAAACAATATATATTCTGTTTCGGTAAGAGAATACAAAAGACAATAGAGATAATTTTCGAATAATCATTTCATTAAAAAACTTAAAAATGGCCAAGTGCTGGAAAGATCTTTTGGCAATGTTATTCAATTAGTATTGGTAGTGATTGTTGTTTGACCTGCAAACTTTTTTCTAAAACAAATTCTCAATACACAACCGACTTTTCTGATAGGGAACACTCAACAAGTTGTTTAGATCATCAGGAAAATTTTATTGAACATAAAAATTCGGCGTTAGTTTGGATGACACAAAAAGAAAATAAGTCTGTTTTACAAGGGGAGGGCATGATTAAGGAAATTCATTTGGGGACGAGACTTTGTGTATTAGCAGTACTCATTTAGCACAGTGGTCTTCAAACTTTTTCAACTCAAGGAAACCCTAGAACTTGAAGGTGCTTTCGTGGAACAACTTGAACTAGAAAGCGTTTTCGTGGAACCCAATTTCGAGCACATACGTCGAAGAATATGTCTCAAAGTAATATTTAAAGTAGATTAGCATGTTACAGGCACTTCATGTAAAAGCAATTAAAAAAAGTATTTGCATTTAGTAAAAAAAGTACTATAATTTTGTTAGTATAAATTACTTACTCAAGTGCATTATATTTAGTAATTGAGATATGTGCTTCCTTTTTTTTCACACGGCCGAAGTCTAGGTCTGTTGAGATTAAGTTCAATCGCATTACTTATTCTGTGTTTAATTTGCTTTTATACTTTGTTTTTGTAGCCACTTACGTTGAGAAATATATTTCACTTAAACACAATGTTCTGAATGGCATAAAAATGTTTATAGATGTGTGGGAAATTCCGTGTATTTTTCATGAGAGGGAATTTGAAACATAAAATTTAGAAGCTGTTCTTGCTTAAATGTTTAATATGTTGTTCGTTTTCCTTCATTATAGATGTTCCTTTTCACAAATGTAAAAAGGAACATTTTCCATTAGAAAACTATTTAGTTTGCATGACATTGTGCTATCTAACAAGTTTAAAATTATCTCATGGAACCCGAGATAATAAACAATCACAATCTAGTAGAAAGTATAAATATATAAAGTTTCAACATTTTATTATTCTTTTATTATTTTATAATAAAAGTTTGAAAAGTGTTGCAAAATAAAGTTATTATATATAAATAAAATTTTCAGTTTTAATGAATGGGGGGGGGGGCAATGAGCTTTAGAGATACTTGCGTAACTTATAAACTCCATAGAGAACGTGAATCTATTTTGCATATATGTATATTTATTTCTACTAGATTTTTTATTGTGACTCGTGGAACCCCAGGGTTCCTTTGAACACAGTTTGAAACCACTGCCTTAGGATATTTAACCCTCAATGTAATAGAGCCGAATGGGCAGTCAATTTGCAGAAAATAGCAATCGAAATCCATACTATGTAATTCATTTTATACAATTAAGTTTTAATCAGCTCCAGCGATGCAGTGGCTTAAGTGATAGCGCACCTGCATTTTTTGTGATCGGTCAGGTTTCAAGTGGTGCGGTAGACTTGCTTTTTTTTTCAATTCATTTAATTATTTTTACAATTGAACAATTTTTCTTATCAAATATTTTATATCATTATAAATAATTGTAATAATAAAATATCATAAACAATTTTACATATTATAAAACTTTTTTAATTATTTTACTTTTTAAAATACAAAATACTTAGATAAAACATCATTTAATATAATATATTTTTATAATAAATATTATTTATTAATAATGTTATAATAATTAATATTATAATAATAAGTTAATATTATAATATATTTATAAAATATAATATAAATATTTATTTAATTATAGTAATTGTTTTAGTTTTTAAAATATAAAATAGTGACATAAAATATTTAATAAGCCTTTTTAAATAAATTTATTCAATTGTAAAAATAATTAAATGAATCGAAAAAGAAAAAAAAAAGCAAGTCGATCGCGCTACTCGATTTCTGACAGACCACGCGGAATGTTGGTGCACTACCACCTATGCCACTGCATAGCAGGAGCTGAAAAAAACTTAATTGTATAAAAGCTAAGTATGAATTTCGAAGGCTATTTTCTCGGACCTCACTGTCTATTCGGCGCTATTATATTGACGGTTGAACACACAAATGAATATCTTTAGTCGTGCTCTTCCCTCGTTAGATAAACAGTTACAGAAGCAACTAAGAAAAGATACACAACATAATATTACCACAATGTCCTCAAACGTGTTGCTGCGGTAGCACAGTATTTGGCTATAAGAGGTTTAGCATTTAAAGGTACCGAGGAAGTTTTTGGTTCTCCTCATAATGGTAATTTTATGGGTGCCCTGGAACTGCTAGCAGAGAGTTCGACCCATTCATTCGTGAACATATTGAACAGTGAGAATTACGACCAAAATCGTTAAGGTAACTGGGACGTCTGCGAGAAGGAAAAATGAACTTTTTTTGCACCAAATTTAAATGGTTCTCACTTACTTAAATTTAAAGCAACGGAAATAAAATTTTTACGATGAATTATCTATATATTTATGTACTTGTTAAAGTAAAAAAATTTCATTTTAAATTACAAATAAATCTGTAAGAGTAATAATTAATCAATAACTATTTTTTTTTAATTTTCAAGTTTAGGTATACTTTGCATAAAATCTACTGCATATATAGCTATAAAATTTCACGGAGTTTTTGTAAACATAACAATCCATAAAATGAAAGAAATAAAATTTTAAAATATATAAATTCATAAAAATTTAAAAATTTTTTGATTAAGTGATTCAAATTACCTTTAAATTTTATGCAGAAACTGTGCTATATCTGAAATTTCTGAATGTTTATTTGAAAACGAATTCATTCACTTTGTTAAAAATTTGTTAGTCTTGTATTATGCAAAATATCAGCATTATAGGTAAAGTAGTTTTTGAGGAAAGTGTACCGGAATCACCAAAAAATGCGTTTTGAGAAAATTGCAAATGAAGATATTTCCAACTATGATTTGTAAAATAATATATTTTAATATAATATAAAGTAATACCATTGTTAATTGGATTATTTTGCATCATTTCTCAGTTTTTAAATTGTAAGTTTAAAATTCTAGATTCTTTAGAAGTCTTTTTAATTACCCTTTCCCTACTTCATCAATACATGTTATCAACGATTCACATTTTCCATTTAAAATACCAAAATTTTATGTCTATAAGTTTTAGTATTTTTACTTCACTCTGAACAGAATCATTATAGGATATTACTAAATTCCTTACACATATTTTTATTAATATAAAAATACACAAAAAAATGTCTTTGAGGAATTTAAGAAGTTAATTTGGTGTCTAATTTAAATGGAACTCTGTTTTTAAAAATTATAACAAAATAATCTCTGTTTTTGTATTCATACATATGAATATTTATTTATATTGATGTAAAACCAAAAGTAATAAACATATAGAGTTATTCATGAGCATTCAAATGTTAGCAATAAGCAGTTAGAAAAAACGAAATGTCTATTTTACAAGTTGTGTATTTAATTTAGAATAATCCTAAAAATCTACTTTGTACTATATCCACTTGATTTCTAAATTAAAAACTACACTGAGTATTTATAAATGCAAAACTAGACATAATTAACATTTCAAAAAACAATTTTTTTTCAAAATTTTGTAACAAATTATTTAAATTTTCCGTAATTTTTGCACAAAAAATGTAATAATTTTAATAAAATTTTACATTTTAAATAAATTTGAGCATATAAACTAGAAAAATTACATTCTTCAAAGAGAAAAATTAGTTTTTTACAATACATATTGAATACACTACGGATTTTGAAGAAAGTGTACTTGAATCACAGTTACATCACATTTGTTTACAATTTTAAAATTCAATTTTCTAGCGTTCTTTTGATCGAATTCTCATAAATAATACATCTGTAGAAGCAGCAAAGTGCTCTCTATTTTTTAAAAGTAAAAAATAAAAAAATGCAAAATTTAAAGCACCTTCACGTCCCAGTTACCTTAACATGGTACTTATCAAAAACGATATATTAGCAAAAAATCGGGATCATGGGCAAACAAATCATTAGAACAATTACAACTCAAATAAATAACGTTTACACATTCAATTGTGATGGATTCAACACCAAATTTGTCCTTCAATGACCAATTTGCTATTGTATTACGATATTGTTTTCGGGGAAAAGTGTATGAAAGATGTGTCTCATTGATAATGATTAGTAGTCCCACTGGATTATACTTATTTCATTATCTACAAGAATTTTTAGAAACAAATGGACTGCCATTGGATAATTGTAAGGGAGAGTCATTTGACAACGCTGCCAATACTTCCGGTCGATATAATGGTGTGCAAGCTCTTCTAAATAAAGAATAATAAATTCGCTAATTTTGTATCGTGCGCTGCACATTCTTTTAGTCTGGTTGGTGTAGGATCAGTTAATGTTGTAATTGTAATAGTGATTGGTTTAATGCAACAAATATATGTTTTCTTTTCTGCTTCGACCCGTAGGTGGGAACTTCTAAATCGTGAAATTAAACTGAAATTCACCTTGCAAATTTTATGTCAAATCAGATAGTCTTGTCACTGCTGTTGAAGCCTTAAAACATAATTATGGTAATAACATAAATATTCTTAAAACATTTAGTGACAATGAAAATAAAAAAAATTGATTTTCGAAAAAACATAGTAAATTTTTAAAATAAACTAACAAAATTCAAAAGTGCTATTTTAATTATATTTTAGGAAGAAATTTTTGAAAGATTTAATTCTGTTAACAAAAAATTACAAACTTCTGGTTTGGACATCTGTGAAGGAAATAAGTTAATTATGTCAATAAAAACGTTTATAAGCAATGCACATCAATCAGATAAAAAACTAAAGGAGTATCAAGTCGCAGCCAAAAAATTAAGTCCTAGTCTAGAAACAGAATATAGTGATGTGAACAAGAAACGCGTTGTTTCAAAATCTGCAGATAAATCGACAAAAAAAGCTCTGTATGGGACACGCTTATTGCTTCGTTAGATAAGCTAACCCTTGATTTAATAGAAGTCAAGTATATGCATAATATGGTATTTAAATTTTTGATGGATTTGCAAGATCAACGTAAGGAGAACGTCAACCTGGAGAGTGTACTCCCTATTCAGATGACGTAGACTAACATTTAGTAAATGAAGGTGTTCAACTGAAAACTTATCTAAAACAAACTGAGCTGTCCTACACTTGTAGTGATATGTTAAATTTAATTTTTGAAAAGAAACTTGTTGACGTTTTTCCAAATTTGTTACCGTTTTAAAGATTTTTATAACGCTTCCTATTAATAGTGAAGCGGAGCGTGCATTCTTTAAAAAGTCCTATATAGAAAAATAGGACAACAATGACAAATATAGACTTACTTATTTATCACTTCTTCTATTAATACTGATCTCACTGATGTGATGAGCAAATAAAAGAATTTGCAGCACAAAAATGTAGAAAAGTTTTTTTTGTAAATTGTGTTATTGTTTATGTCGAATTTAAATTGTTTTAAAATTAAAAAAACCCTTAAAGTTTCGTATATTTAAAATTTTTCCCCACAAAATGTTTTTTTAGGAAAATGGCAAAATTTTAATAATTTAGGGGGCCCTAGGCATCATTAGCCCAGGGCTCCCAAAGGTCATGGTCTGGCCCTGCTTGTCATGGTAGTTGCGAGGGGGGGGCGCGGGTAGCCTAGTGGTTAGATCATCAAACTCCAGACCGAAAAGCCTGGTTTCGATGCCCAATACCACCAAATACCCTCCGAGTACACACGGAGTACGTGCTCGTTAAATCAGTGGGTCCGAAAGTCTTGTGGGCGGTCGCAGCTGAAGCCACGAGTGCAGGGGGCTGGAGAATATTTCCCTCCCTTCCAGTTCTAAGCCTAAATTGTAGAGGTGGAGATAGGTGGCGTGGCCATCTATCGTGTAAGAACCGAGCCAAATCGTACTGTCACCTGCATGGTGTTCAATGCTTAGGCTAAAGACAGGCGTAAAAATCTAGCCCTTAGACGCGATGAATTTCGTGGACCTTGATCTGATGTTACTGTCGGCCATAAGCAACAACAACACGTTAGGTGCGCTCAGTTGCAAGACAACCCAACTTTTTTTTCCAAGGAACACTTTGTCTCTAAATGCATCAAAAATATGTATTATGCATAATACGTGACTCGACTCGACTACAATTCTCGACTATTTCATCACCTCTGCTGGTTACAAATTTCAACTTAAACTTACATTTCTAAATTGTTGTGTTTGTGCTGTACATAATACCATTTTTTTTTCGAATCTAAACCGCCATCAATTCTAAGCTGCACCCCAAATTCTCAACACATTTTTGTGAAAAATGAAAAATAGTGTAAAAAGGGTTTAAAGACATCAAGTTTTACGAAATTAAAATAAGTTTAAAATGAGAACTAATAAGAAAGAAATAATTATTTATTTTATCAGTATTTTAACTTTTAATTACACACATGCCCTGTAAATGCTCTAAATACCCCATCAAACAAGTTTCTTTCCCTTCGATTTTAAGTCGCGTCCGATTTTCAGTAGCATTAACATTGGAAAAAAAGTGTGGCTTAGGTTCGAGTAAATACGGAAATTCCTCCGCTTTAATTAAACATTCACTAATAAATTCTTTAGTAAATAGTTTTGATTTGTGTTTACGATTAAAAAAGTGATAATATATAACTAGTTTTTACTGCGGTTGTATTGTCTTCATCAAATTTAGGTGGCTGTGGTAGCCTAGCGGTCAAGGTAATGACCTCGAGTCATATGAGTTTGAGCCTTGTACCAATGAAGCTGATGCACGTTAAATATCTCGGGCTAAAACGTCCTCCCATTGGTATGGTGTGGAAGTTAGGCCCATGTGCCGACCTCATCACTTCACTATAGTCCGTCGCCTAACACCCTCGAGTAGCTGAACAGTGTGAAGTTAATATTCACTCTCACTTCCTTACTCAACAAATATAGTAAATACATTTTTTTTCCCCTTTTTTAAGAATTAATTTCAATTTCAACAACTCGTCTTCACAAAGCTTCGTAACATATTTAGCACATTTTGTTTTTGGATTTGTGTCAAAGTGCCTTTCCTTAGCAACTGAATTACAGTTTTTACATGTCAGGCACAATATTTTATTCTTTCTTTGGCCATAAAAATATTGCAATTCCCTTTTTTCTTGAAAATTACGATGTTCATCTTCAGTTCATCTTTTCTTACTCTGCTCTTGAAATTTGATTATGTTTTGAAAATAACTTTTTAGTTTAATATGAATAAAAACCAAAATCCACTTTCATACACAAACTATTGAGTAAACACTACATTTTGTCTTAGCCATCTTAGGGTTATTAAATTAAAAAAGAAATAATATTTCAACTGCTTCTGACGTTGCACTATTCGTCTCTCGCTGATTAAAGACTTCAAAGAGAAATAAAAGTCGCACACACGATGAATCGTAGTGCGATTCCTATAACAAATAATATTCGTAAATGCATTAGAATTTAATAAAAAATAATTTATTATTGTAAAATTAAATGAAAAAAATTTATTAAAATTCTTAAAATAATTTGCATTTAAAGGCTATTTTTGTAATTAAATAACATTTTTTTTTTTAAAAACAAGAATACATAACAGGTTAATATGTTGTAAATTTTTAAAAGTCTACCGGAAATGAATTTCAAAATAAAAAAAAACCATTAAATATGATTTTGTAAAAGTCTCGCAGGCCGCACCCGCGTGTTTGACATGCCTGCACTAGTTTAACGCATTTCACAGTAATTCCCTGCAAAGCCTATTTATTAAAGAAGATTTAGATAAAGTAAAGTGAATATATTTTCCAAACTGTTAAATTGATTGAATCTCTCTTCAAAAGCTTGTTTTATTTTCGACCTAACCATTATATATTTTTAGCGCGTTTTTCATGTAGTGTAACAAAAGCGCTATTAGGACGCAAATTTCGTCTTCGTTCCATATTTTGTCGTACTTTTTTCTCAGCAATAAGCAACCAATTGACCTCGGGTTTTCGGCATTTGGTCGCATTTTTGCCCTAGATGAGCCGAATCATATTCAAATTTAATAATTTTTAATTTTTTTAGTACAGTTCTACTTTTTGTTAGTAAAAAGTTAATTAGTTGCATTATTGTAAAATACAACATGTGAAAAACGCGCTAAAATTACTTGGCCATGCCAATGATTTATATCTTGTTTCATTGCATTTTCTTAAATGTCAACGCAGTTTTCAAAAATTATTGTGTTTCGAAAAGGTTTTGTAATTGCGGAAAATATTTCATGATTTTCATTTTCAAATCCTTAGTGAAGTCGTCAAGTTTCGTCATAAATATTTTAATATATTCAAATATATCGTTAAAATAATTAGTCCATGCCCTTGAAGTTTTTTGTTCAGTTCATTAAAATTATGAGTGATGTCTCACAAAAAAATTAAACCATTTAATTAATGCATATTGGATAATTCATCGATACTATTGTCTTTTTCAATTAAAAATATCTTAATTCCTTCTAATATCGTTACAAAAAGCGATGAAGGACTTGACCAAAACCAAGCCATCCCAAGTTGTATTTCAAAATCCCTGAATATGGTTTTAAATTTTCTCTAAGCATTGTACAAATTGCCGTTTACAAAGAGATCTTTCTACAAACATAACTGAACATAACCATATAAAAGTGCATTTCATTTGAAGAAAGTGTTTTAAGTATATTTTTGCTCTTTGGTTTGTAGATTTTTTTTTTATTTTGTGAACAAACAAAATATGATTAAAATTATGCACTTTATTTGATAATGTGTAAACACCTTTGCTTTCAAATACTACATATTTTCATATTCATTTGTTATCATTTCCGTAACTTAGGAGCTGGTATAATCAAACTGAAGGTTATTGACAGCATTTAACTTGATTTTGTGTCAATACAGTGCTTGAAAAATACAAATAGAATATAAATAATCCACACAAATTAGAAAATCTAAATAAACCCGCGTCAAGAAAAAAGTGTTTGCCTAGCAACAGGGATCAGTTAAAAACCTGGCGTGGGTCAGCTGACCCACGGGTCATAGATTCGCCATCACTGATATAGTGCAATAAATTTTATTAGTGAAA